>JAUCMU010000046.1:5357029-5368704 GCA_032275025.1 Enteromius treurensis | reverse complement strand
CATTTATTTGCGTTAAAGCCCTTTTTCTCGACAAAAGGTGTTTCCAAACAGTTTTTTGCGACATTTGAAGTATCGATTATAGAATTTATAAGCTAAAGCTAAACGGAAAAATACTGTGTCGACATTTACAAAATGTTATCCATAATGAGCATTTCCATCAGCTATATCGGTAAAATATTTGAAGCGCTAAATATTTTTTCACAAAAATGCCTTGGATGGAAAATTGGCTATTGTCGCGCCGCCTCTACTGCCATGACTCCTAGAAAACGCTTTAATTCTGCATTACCCAATCAAGCTCTCGCTCGATCCGCTTCTCGACTGTCAATGAGGGGAACGTCTGTACTTCCTAACACACCACAAAAGATTTTTTGGATGTTAAAAAAGGTGCGCACGTTCAAAACAGTTGCGTTTGATGTAGGTAGTGACGATTCTCTCCTTCCAGTCAGTGTTTGGCAGAGTGTAAACGTCACGTTTTGGTAACGGTATGGTACGCTTGGAACCTCAGCCGAGGTGTTCCCTGTGAAAACCCCCACCCCCAAAGTGAACTATACCAAACCGTACCATGCTGTACCATGCAGTGGAAAAGCATCACAAGGCTATATATATATACATACCAAATAATGCAGGTCACATGACAAGATCCAACCAATCAGAACAAGACACATGACACATACACAAGCCAGAGATACATGAGAGCAAGGGAAGCTTGACACTAACGCATTAAATCAAATTGCAAAATAAAGGACATGAAAACAGAACACTAAAACAGTCCTTACACACATATTCACCTCAAAACATAACATTTATACTCTTTGGAGCTGAGCCAAACCACAACCCAATGCAAGGAATAAAATTCTGCAAGCAGCTGCCATTCCAGGTTTTCAAACAAAAATGGCGACAAAGAGGCAAAACTGCAGCTTAAAGGTGTTGTCTGTAGAATTGACATCTAATGGTTGAACTAGGTATTGCAATCCAAATTTAAAATGTTAGTGAGGGTTTTTTTCACCCAAACCTTTTCTTCACAGACTTGACGCACAAGCTGGTTGTGGGATTGACAACACCAACAGAAAAGAGTGCGCATGGCGATGAATGAAATGTAATACACTTTGTTTTCCACCAGCTGGCAAACCGCGGTGCCAAAATCCAATTGGATAAACTAGCAGTGTGCAGGTTTTACAAACAGATCCCAAAAGTTACTTAAATAAATACAAACATATTATGGTATTTTTATGCTTTAGTAGAGTCAAAATCTTACATACAGCACCTTTAAAGTCTGTACTCCCAAGCTTTAATATCCACATGAGATTGGGTTATTTACATAATTTCAATGTAATGGCAATGTGATCTGAAAACACAGGGAATTCTCCAAGGTTACAGTTAACAGACCATATAAACAGGAAGAAGGATGCTCACTTCTATATATTTTTGTGTGCACTATGCTTTATCATTCACCTTTTATCCAACTGACCTGCAAACCTTGGGATACTTGTTTTGAAATTATTGATCTGATAATATAGGGAAAGCCTGTTCATCTTCTTATAACTTCTGTCATTTGCACAACTGATTTAAACTATTTGTGAAGAATGTAATGGACCTTTTTTTTCTACAGTGTCCTGAACAATTTAGAGAACATGAAAAACTCTTCGATTATTATACTGGATGCCTTTTACAGAATGGAGGATCTTAAATACTTTTATTTCATGATCTTTTTCATGTTGTACTTGTTTGTACTCTTTGCAAACACCATTGTGATATTTGTTGTAATTAACAACAAAGCGCTTCATAAACCTATGCACATATTTCTATGTCACCTGGCTGTGAATGGCATCTATGGTAGCACCGCCTTGCTTCCCCCCTTGCTGGGTACGTTAATGTCTCCTTCTCATGAGGTATCTTTGGCATGTTGTAAGGTTCAAACCTACTTCCTGCACACTTATGCTATCATAGAGTTCACCATTCTTTCAGTGATGTGCTACGATCGCTATGTGGCCATCTGCTACCCGCTGCAGTATCACGCTATCATGACCATAACAAAAGTGTATAAACTAATAGTTTTCTCATGGGGGTATCCTTCAGTGGCATTTGCTTTGTTTTTTTATCTGACTCTGCGCTTGACACTCTGTACAAACATTATAGGGCGAGTTTACTGCTCCAACTATTCTCTTGTCAAACTGTCCTGTGATGACACAAATGTTGTGAATGTGATTGGACTGCTTTCTGTTGTTGTATACACTTTTCCTCAGCTTGCAATGACTTTCTATTCATATGGACATATACTTAAAATATGCTTTACTGCCTCTAAAGAGTCTAAAATAAAAGCAATGAAGACATGCACTCCACACTTATTTGCAATTCTGAACTATAGTGTGGGATGTTTTTTTGAAATTGTGCAAAGTCGCTTTGACACAAGTTATCTTCCCTTTGAAACGCAAATATTCATGTCACTTTATTTCTTGATATTTCCTCCCATTCTGAATCCAGCTATTTATGGGCTGAGTGTTCAGGCTTTGAGAGGCAATATATTTCGACTGTGTGGCTCCAGGAATAAGTTACTGCCTTTAAAGTAGGACCTTTGTTATTTTCTAGGTGAAAAAAGAATGTCCATGTTTTTAAATATCTCCTTGTGTCAATAAATAGCTGACACTCTTAATATTTGTTCTACCGGGTTTTTACAGTTTATGACAGTTATAAGAGAGATCAGTGAGGACAGAGAAATCTTCCATTTAAGAGTTGTTAATAAGCACAGGATTGGAGAGTAGTATACAAGGAAAATTGTGTTGATAATATTTAAGTAAAAAAAAAAAAAAGTATTTATATCATAATTTTATGATTTTAATTATTATATAATATTATAGAAAACAATATTAAATATGGAATAAGGAATGTGTGGTGTATTAAATAGAATTATTAAAAAAGGTACAGGACAACAATATTGTCTTCAATATTATATAAAAAACAACACTATAATATGGATGATGTGGTTAACTTTTATTTTATTTTATTTGTGAATGTTAGACTATAATTGGCAAAAGAAATTCAAGATCCAGAAATTCAAGATATCATCGAAAGATTGGAATAAAAATTTGATTGAAAGAAATCCTAACTCAATGTACCTCACATCAGTGGAAGAAATAGAAATAATAAATATTGTTATTAAGTGTACAAATAAAATATCTACTGATTGCAATGATGTTGATATGAAACTTGTGAAAAAGGTCATTGAGAAACAGGCCTGTTTCTCTACAAGCACAATTTTCCACAATTATTTAATAATAGATTAGGCACATTTTTAGATAGCAACAAAGACATACAATAGATATAGAGTTTATATACACACATGTTCTTTTACAGCACCACCTGCTGCCCTGATGTACAACGTGGAAAATATGTTGACTTTATTTTTGAACAGCAGATGGCAGCAAATAAATACAAATCACAATAAAAGAGAGGTTTGCAATGCTTTCTCTACATGGCATGCCCTCTTGACCCACACTCACTGATTTTACCATTAAAAAGGCAAAAGCCCTCCAGTTGGTCAAGTTTTGTGACAATAAATTTGTTTTGCTCCTATATTCTAAGAGAGAGAGAGAAGGAACTGGTGAAAAAAAACACTAGTAGTAATGCTTTTACAAACACTTCTCACTCAATCTCACTCAAAACAAAGTACAAATAAACAGCAGGTTACCCACTTTATCAGGAAAGAAGAAAATAAAAAAATAATAAACAAATATACAAATATATAAATAATACAGGTATTTTAGCATCAGAGGTTAAATAATAATACAAAAAATAATTACTCAATTATTTTGATCATTAATCAAAAAGGCACAAAATAAAAGGAAAGAAAAAATAAATAAATAAAAAAACAAAGGAAGCAGAGGGTACTTCACAAGATAGATTACAGATTGAGTATATTTATAAGTTGAAATAGATTAATTTCTTGTAGAAACAACAAAATATGTGTGTAATAATTAGAGAATTTGCATTTATGTATGTAAAACCTACATAGATAGAAAATTAGGTTTATAACAAAACAAACATTTGAATCTCCTTCAAAAAAAAAACAAAAAAAAACAAAGAACGATCTTGAGGTTTAAATTAAAACCTTTTAAGATGATGTTTGAGATAAATAAGCCAACATGTTTCCATAGTTGCTGAGTATATTTGCATATCCAGAACAAGTGAAGAATAGTTTCAGTTTTATTAGTCAAAATGTGTAGCAAACTTCTTTTTTAAGAAATATTTGGGAGGAAATATATTATGAAGTATTTTAAAAATATATTTCTTTTAATTTATTTGAGACAAAAAGATTATGTTGCATGGACCAAATAAGTTTTTTAGTTTATATGGCTTATTTATTTTGAATGTGTGTTTCTGTTTCGAGTCAGCTTTACTTCCGCCTACTGTTATCAGCCTGCTGATAAATATAATCTACAGTTATAACATTTCATACAATGCGCATTTAAATTACCCGAGGGCGATACACGATCAAAAAAGTTTATCAGCATATTATCAACAGTAAGCATGACTTGCACTTTCTTTTATTGTCCGGTTTAGAGGAGGAGCCGCGTGCTTTGTGCAAATGCGGAACGTTTTAGAAACTATTCCGAGACTCAACAGCGGACTCTTTATTTCGTGACCTTCCCGCAGAATAAAGAAACCCACAATGTCTAAAAGAGTAGCTGTAGTTACAGGGGCAAATAAAGGCATCGGCCTTGCGATTGTTAAAGGGCTATACAAAGCAGGTTTCAATGGAGATATTCTCCTTACTGCACGGAATGAGAAACTCGGACAAGATGCGGTTGCTGGACTGAAATCAGAGGGATGCAAGAACGTAATCTTCCACCAGCTTGACATATGTGACCAAGGAAGCTCTTTGAAACTGAAAACGTTTCTGCAGGAAACGTACGGCGGCCTGGATGTTCTAATTAACAACGCGGGAATGGCTTTCAAAAGTTAGTTTTGAATGAATTCTTTTTCCACCAGGAAGTGTCAAAGAATAGTTAACACATTCGACAATTATATGACCGCTGTAAGTTAATTTAACATATAACAGTAAAATATTATATTATAATTATTTAATATATATTGCATTTGAGTCGTTTACAGTATTTTGTGCTTGAAACAAAGTAATAAAACGCGCCGCTCCACTTTTTGATATCAAACTCTGTAACGTTAGACTTCGCGGTTTTGCTACAATTTGTGACGTTGTTGTGTGAATGCCCCCTAGGGACCATATTGTCTATGGGATGGATGCAATGAATACAATTTTAGGATTAATCGGGTTAATAAAATAGCATTTTTATTGTATAATATTCGCTTTCCAGTTATTTTTCTATTTAAATGTGCCAGACATGTTTGGCCACTTGGCAGTTTACAGGCACTTGGTCGTATTGTAATAACAGTGTAGTAAAATGTTTTGTTGGTGTATTGATTACGATATAACCAATCAATCAATCACTTTTATTTATATAGGGCTTTTAACAAAACAGATTAAAACGACGATAATAATCACGGGAAATTAAATAAATAACCACAGTTTTACTGCAGATACCACGGTGAAAGGGTTAGGTTACCATCTGTAGGCCTTAACTTTTTTCTTATTTCACTCCCCTGCATAATTTTTAACCACAAAAACACATTATCGTAAATGACCCCTATGGACTACATCTTCTAGCATAAAGATACTGATTTAGGAACTGTCTCAATAAGAATTATGTTAGTTATTGTATTCTAATCTATTTCCACACAGACATCTTTGCTCAAATCTTTACAACGTTCTTCAATGTAAAAGGCCGTTCACATAAGACCTTTTTTCATTCCACTTTTTTAAAGTATTTTACCATGTAACTGTGCTAGACAGAGATATTTGACTGTTGAGTCTCTTGCAGTTGTACAAAAAGTGAAAGGATAGCATTTGGCTTAATAAAATAAGCTTTAAAGTTATTGTATTATTATATTATAAATTTTGAATTGCAGCCATTTGAAATACTCTTCTCTTTCTAGATTCGGCAACAGAGCCGTTTGGAGAGCAGGCTGAGGTGACCATGCGCACCAACTTCTGGGGAACACTGTGGGTGTGCCATGCTCTTCTGCCGATACTTCGACCTAAAGCTCGGGTGGTCAACGTGTCAAGCTTCGTTAGCAAGAAATCCCTTGACAAGTGCAATCCTGAACTACAGGCAAAGTGCGTGAACCAGTTTTCACAGTAAATTATGATAAAGTACATAGCATGTAAAAAGTACATTTTGATTTTATGTTTACCCTTGAACAGATTCCGAAATAAAGATTTGTCTGAGGAGGAGTTGTACCTGCTGATGGGAGAGTTTGTTCAGGCTGCACAAGCAGGGGATCATGTGGCTCAGGGCTGGCCAAACACTGCCTATGGTACTACCAAGGTAACAAAAATCTTTTTTTTTCCTGAAATAATGAGCCTGGTATGTTTGGCCATGTATTTTAGCAACAAGCAGCCCCAGACTAAGCGTGTATTTGTTTTCTGTGTTTTTTAGATCGGTGTGACTGTGCTATCAAGGATCCAGGCTCGAGTTCTTACCGAGACAAGGCCAGGTGATGGTATCCTCCTGAATGCTTGCTGTCCGGGATGGGTACAGACAGACATGGCTGGACCAAATGCCAGCAAGACTCCAGAGGAAGGGGCAGAAACTCCTGTTTATCTGGCAATGCTGCCTGAAGGAGCCAAAGAGCCGCACGGACAGCTAGTGTGGGACAAGACTGTACAAGATTGGTAGCGTGAAGAAAGCAGGCGTCATCAGTTCATTCCATCTGCAAAGAATGTCATGATTACATCTGATAGTGAATGACATTTCCAAAATATACTGACATAAAAAGAATACTAAATGTTGACTTTTACAGCATTAAAATACATTATAAAAAAGCTCTGACTTGCTACAGTTTTCTTAAAAGTAATCGTGGGATTTATAGAAAAGATATGAACTCACCATATCTTATTTTCAGTATCTGTTCTGTTTCTAAGGTCTTTTTGTTTATCTAGCTAAGGTAAACAGAGGATAAACAGATTTTGGCCTCAATTGCTTCTCACAGATTTTTACCATCGGAGAAAACCAAAATCTCAGTATACATTCCTACTGCGTGAAGTAATATGCATATTTAGTTAACAGCCAGAACTTGTGATGTTAAACTGTAATCAATAAAAAGGATTTGTTGTAAGCTTGACTGCTTTCACGTTCTTAATGCTCAAAGGTTATTTCTGGACACTCAAAGCTTTAGCTAGAGAAATAGTTACTGTATTGTAGAACACTGACTTTTGTGCCCTGCAACTCATCCAGTCAGACCCGGCCTAAGACATGAAGTGGAGCATTTATGTTGTGCAATCTGTTGTTGGTGCAACCTCTGCTCTTGAGAAATCAAAGGCATCATAAAGCAATCTGTAAAAAAATCCAGCTAAGATTACTGGTAATAAAATGTGCAGTATCTAAACCCTATTGGCCAATAGAAAGCAGTTATGAGTGTAGAAAATGTAATTGTATTACTTTTTAAAATGTAATGGGACTTTTACTCTACTAAATGGTAGATTAAAGTTTGGTGTATGTAATAAAACACTGTGATCAACTGTGCACCCATCTGGTTGGATCAGGCTCACAATATGATGAAACAAAATGTTTATATTTTAGTTTATAGATAGACATTAAAACAAAATAAAAATTGTATGGTATATGTATCCAGTAGAGGGCGCCATAGATATTCGTTTAAATTATTTAACATAAGTGTTGGAACTTAAACAGCAAGTAAAACACAATCCCTTCCAAGTATAATAATTATTGGAGCTAAAGTTCAAAATTAAAAGATCTGAATTTTAGAATATCTTTTATCAGCAAGCATCTAATTACTTTAGAAACATTGAACCAGTATTGATTTCCTGTGCAATCAATACTAAAACAGCCTCATCCCAGTTGTTCCACTAGATGGCAGGATAGGATAAAAATCTAAAGAACATCCTTAAATGCTTTATCTCTATTGTTGTATATTAGTCCATGCCTGTGTTGGTATTCTACTCTAAATAGGAACGGCTGTATAGGATTAGTAGAAAGAGATAGAGTATGTATAACAACAAATCGGTACATATCCATAATTCATCAGAATTAACTGTCCGTAATTATTTTATAAAGAGTAAAAAAGATTACATTGAATGCAGTGTACAAGCTTTCAGTTCACTTCCTTCATAAAAACAAACAAGAAAATGTCTTGCTAGCTCTGAAGCCACAACAAAACAGCTGGCAGGAAATTGTCTTTCCTGAACACCTGTAACAAATAAGGATTCGGGAAAAACATCATAACAACATGCGCTAAAAGAATTCAGTGGATGTCACAAATACAGTATACAGCATAATAATTACACAAGCACCAAACTAGTTGCAAAAACTACATTGTAACAACAGTGCTTAATTCTGGAGCTAGAAATACATCACAGTAACCCTGCTGATTCTTTTTTTTTTTTTTTTTTTTTTAGATTTAATGGTTAAAATGGGAATATTGGTTTTAATGGAAAGTATAATGGTGTCTACTGGTATGTGATGGATTGTATTGGTGGGAGGTTAAATCCTATTGGCCCAAAACAAAATTCAAAAATTAATTTTGTAATGGTTTTTACTTTAAAAACGCTAATGTTTCACAGTGGTATTTCTGTGATGGTTTCTACTGGGCTTCTATTGTTTTTTTAGCAGATGGATAAAATAATATAACATAATTTTCAAGCATGTATTTAAAAACAAGGAAGTAAACAATGCATGGTGACCTAGAAGTACAGATATCAACAGACAATTATTATATTTCTCTTAGTAAACATAACCAACGCATTTTTTTTTCAGTAGTTTCTGACAAAAGAGACAGAATAATGTACACCTAAACTACGATGAACGTTTTAAGTCACACTTTGATTTTATGATAATTAACAGTAAATACTTTGGGCATCTTTGTATCAAACAATGAATGTGACCAATTTAATGACAAAATGTACAGGATTTGTAGAGTGTTATTCACAGCATAAATGTATGACTGTATAAAACAACCAATACATCCAAGTGTAGTACAGTGGAGTCAAGTAACGTGAAAAAAAGGAATAAAATAGTTCCCCTCAAAAAGTACTGGGTTCAAATAGGTTCAAATAAGACGTTTCTCTCTCGATTTTGCTCATCAGGGCCAAACAGAGACAGCACATTTAGCAACACTTGCAAGTCTTCACAACCATATTTGAAAGCTGTTCTACCTGCGGAAAGTTTTAACATTATTTAGAAGACATTTCTGTTGACAGCTGATGAAAGTGATATTAAAAACATCAGTAAATTTAATTCTGACCTTATGCTGGCGGCCCACATAGTAAAGGATGGGCAGTGGCTCAAGAACCTGTGGTACACAGCAAGGTTGAGCAGACGCACCGGGATTGTGATGCCTATACAGTGCAAGAACCTGCAGGCAAAGAAAACCAGACAATTTCAGAGCCGTATATTTGAAACAGTCCAGCTGTAAAACATGTCAGTCCTGATTGCTACCTGCGAGTACTTATTCTCTGAGCTCCAAACGAAAGAGCAAGAGCCAGTGCAATAGTTGGCATAATAACCAGAAGGTTCATGTATCCACTTCCAGCCCAGGTCTTTGCGGAAGTCAATGTACAGACTCCTCACACAGCAGCCCTCAGACCTACTGTATTTAACAGGAAAACGGCATAGAGTAAGAATAAAAAGTAAGAATAAAATAAAGTATGTCAATTTTACTTCATGTTGACCCATAAAATGCTCACTCGGTACAAACTTGATCTGTTTCCGTTTGGCGTTTTCTGCGAGATTTTGATGAGCTTTGGCCGTCAGGAGGAAGTGACATTACCAAAATGTGAGGCCTTGGCATTTTTTCTGCTAAGTTTCCTTTATCACCTCTGCTAAGAACCTCACCTGCAGACACGAAGAGCAATATTAGCTTGTCCAATCAACATCAAGACATACAGGATTTTCTTTTTTTAATTCACAAACCTTTTATTTGGATATTTGGAAGTTGCCTTTGGGGATCGCAATTATCAGCGATCTTCAGTTGAAATCCTTGCTCTGCCTCTATGAATCAAAATTTGGAGAAAGTTTCATTTATAATGCAAATAATGCATACAGTACATGTAATTTACACTTCTTTTGAACTGAAACATCAGCTACAGCTGTAATATAATAAATAAAATAATCTTCTGAAGAATGAGCTATTGATTAACCTGTTGATTGTAATGTTAATATTATAGTATGTGAACTTTTTAATTAATGAAGCTATTTATTTATTATATTTATATCATTTATATCTATGCTTTGAACATTAGCTATTTTTTAACCCTGTTAGAAGCCCTTATTTGTGTGTGTTTATCATCATGCAGCATATAAACACTACATCAGTAAATAGACTAATTGTAAATAGATAAAAATTAAAATTAAAGATAGATTGCATATTTAAAATTACAATGCAAATACAAAAAGAACTACTGAATTCTGCAAATGTTGGTTTGTAGTAGTGCTATTTTATTATATTTATGTACCGTTTATTCATATTTTAAATAAGCTTTATGAATAATTCATTTAATAAAAATATGATGTCCTTTCATTTTTTTATATTTAGTGTTATGGTTATATATTTGGTCATAGTTTCAGGGTAATATAATTTACATATTACATATCTCAGCTTTATTTAAATTGTGTTTTAAATACATGTTTTTGTAAACGATAACAACACTGGTCTCTATTTATTGTTATTAGACATACTAAAAATATGTAAAAATGTGTTTCATCATTATTTCAATCTTAACTGATGTATGCAGTCATTTTAATCTGTGCAAAAACTTGGGAGGATGAATTTTTTGGATAGGGGAAAGTCATTGGGCAATCAGGCTTCATGCAAAATGAAGGACACAGCTAAATTCTAATTACAAAATGAAAATTATTTTTACTGCAATAATTTTAATAGATTAAGATTTAAATTCTTAGATGTTGTTGAGTGTGTTATTTGATGCAATGAGATGCTAGCTTCATCTTACAGTAGATACTTCCTCACAAAATCACACAAGGTCCAGTTTCTCACCACTCCTCTGAAGCCAGTCCTTCAAGGTCTGGGTGACATCAAACGACAGCCACTTGTTAGTCATTTGAGCAGAAATAAAACGGGATTCCAGGTAGCGTGATTTGTTCGCGGTGACCTGATACAGCTCCATTCTCTCCTCTGAATCAGGAGGCAGTGGAGCACTGTTGATTTGCATACGGAGCTCCGCCTGGGAGATTGTGCGGGTTAAACCCAGTTTGTCATTTATATCTGTGATGTTAAACCATAAGAACCTGTCTGGGTTTAGCTTCACTGGGGATGAAATAGAAAGCAAAAATGTCAGATTGCATAATAATAAGTTGCCACTTTATAAAATTATACAATGATACATTGTGAAAAGGTAAAACTGCAGTGATGACTGTAGTGAATCATAACTTTTTAATGTTCAAATGTTGGTTAAAATGTGTGTGTCTGTGTGTAGTGTGTGTGTGTGTGTGTGTGTGTGTGTGTGTCAGTTGTGTGTCATGTTTCCTCAAAATGAGTGACTGTTGTCATTGTCTGTAGTTACCCTTTCAGTCGAATCACTTCGACGTTACATATGGGAACTCGCCAGAGAGACCGATTTGCCTTTGAGC
>JAUCMU010000046.1:5341368-5356814 GCA_032275025.1 Enteromius treurensis | reverse complement strand
CTGGCGAGTTCCCATATGTAACGTCTCCGTTCCCTCCTTCAGGGAACGTGGGTTACAATAGTAACCTAGACGTTTTTCACATTCGTTTCAGACACCAAACAACAAAACCTCCCTAAACCACCATGTCATTTATATCCAAATAAGGTTTTAGGAGACAAGAACAGATAGAGAGATGTTTGGAGTCGAGCGATACTGTAGTTTACCCAGGAACTCTAAATCCAGGATCTGAGTAACTTCATTAGAATTCACTTAGCAGCCTTCCTTCCTGTTTGTGGTCAGATAATTCACACACACACCCTCAACTCTCTGAGGAAATCATCGGGCACATGGCATTTTAGCCATAACACAAGGCACTGTAATCATTCAGTAATCGACAAGCTAGACAATAGAGAAAAAGAACAGACCCACTCACTCAGTCTCATGGAGAACTTGTGAACTTCCTTAGCATAGTATTCCTCCTCCACTGGATCATCTATAGGATGGTGCACAGGAGTCACCGCCTGCTCCTCATTCAGCTCCACAGTGCTGTTGTACACCGAGATGAGCTCTGCTGGAATCTTGTCTATCACCTCTTCCTCATCTACTTCTGGTTCTTTAGACAGTCGTAACTTGCTAAGAATCTGTCCTCGAATGGCTTCAATGCGTTTTCTCTTTATTAGTTCCAGGTCTAAAGGACTGCATGTGGACAACGCTCCGCTATAGTGCACAAATCCCAACAGGCATTGCAATGCCAATAATAAACTCTCGGTCCTCATGGTCAGCGTTTTTGTTGAGTCTTTAAATGCGAACCCTTCTAGATACAATGCTGGCGTCACTTTAGCATTGCTAAAGCGTAAGCTGGTGCAGTCTGCTTTAATTCAAACTCAACGGCCTGAATCAGAACCTGAACATCACTGAGGTACTGATGCCCATACCGGCACAACAGACTCAATGGATCTGAAATAAAACAAACAAAACTCACCAATAAAATCAGAGGTCCATTGAAAGACACAATAGAGGTCCTTACAAGCATTTACAGTACCATTTCCATTCGATAACCTCACCGCTTCCTTGGGTTACGCTCAACAGGAACAAACATATACAAGTATTTGAGGTTTAAAGTTGTAGGTTTTTTTTCTGTGTGTCGTACCCTCGTTCTAAACACCCAGTTTGCTCTCAACTCAAGGAATGACAAAAGAGGAAAAGGAAGCAGCACAGTTTAACCAAATGACACAACACTTCCTTTGCAGCACAGTAGTTTCCCCTGTAGATTTAACCCAAAATGTGGACAATATGTGAGGCAAAGGGGTTAGTTTAACTCATGACGGCATTGGTATGCCTGGAGTCAGCTGGTTATTACTGTTTACAAGGATTAAAGTTTTAGAATGAAACAAGATGTTCCCTAATTAAACAAGGATTCATTAAAGAATCTTACATTAAACCTTCTTCAGGCCTGTTCACACCAAGAATTTTACTCAATCATATTTTATTAATTATAATGATAATGGTTTGCTTATTATAGTCCTATACTGTTCGCTGTCTGTTACTTTAAATCCTCAAGCTTTAATCATTATCAATGTTCTTATTGCTAATCATATAGATAAAAAGTGATTACAATATATCCCTTTGATATTGTTGTAGTGTGCGATTCTCCATTTTCGAAGAATTAGAACAAAATAATTTTATACTATATACTTCACGAGGTCCACTTAATACAGGACAGAAATGTAATATGTGGGTGTTCTCTGGGACTTTACCTTCTATTACATGGAATTTTTTTCTGCTGTTGTGCTGAACTTTGATGCAAGTAGGCCCTTAAGATACTGCTATCTCATATGTGAATATGCATGATTTTGAATATATTTTTAAAAAGTTTTGTATATAAAGATTTTTAAATGAGTAAGAAATGACTGAGATTAGTTGGGTATGTTAAGATAACAGTTAAATGAAAGAACTCTGAAAATACGCTAGGCTCCAGTTTATCGGTTAGAATATCTGCCACATCTTGTGTTTACAGAATGCAGACTCAATTCCCAAATGATGTATCATACTTTCAACTTCTTAAACAGTAACTTAGCAGAGGTACCAAAAATTATAACAACTACACACTCATCAACTCATCAAACAAAACAAAACAACACCCTCCACCCTCTTTCTTCTATTTAAAGAAACAGAATTTAAGAGAGGAACTGATGAAACTCAATACAAGCAGGATGTAAACCAGTGCATTAAAATACTCTTTAACGCCCTTTCGAAACAACATTTCTGAAACAGGGTGGTGTCAACAACTTCACCCCTTTACAGTTCATTTTATACACTGTGTTTGTATTATTTATATATTTAATTAAGTAGTCTTTTAAATATTATTCCCCTCAGTTTGACTCATCTTAGCCTGCTGAGTGCTGATGGCAAAAATGAGTTGTAATCTTACTCGCTCTTTTGTCTTTTTGTAATATCACTAAAACAGTTTGAAACTCCACACAGGAAATGAGCAAGATGTGCCTAAGAGCTATCTACATAAAACAGAGCCTGCTACAAAATGTTACAGAAAGATGTGTCTGCATTGAGGAAAGAAAAGAACTATGTACTGAGCTGAACTGTGTCAGTTTGCTTAGACAGGTCTTTCTCGTGTCATTTCTTGATGAAAAATGTTGACTTAAAAATGTTTACTTTTTGAAAACGGCCAAATTTAATTGCATCAAAACAAAATAGTATTCGATAAAACATACAAAGAGTACAAAAAGTGTACAAATTGAAATAAAAAAGTATTGTTTAAGATTCATAGCACAAATAAATCTATCACTCACCTCTTCGTGTAACATACAACACTTACATTCACACACACCTTATATATAACTACCTCCTGCCCAATATAACAAAATATTTTACCTTCTTTTCCTTTCCATATACCATAGACCTGAAATGTATGACAACCTGCAGTCAGTTCTCAGCTCTCCACACCGTATCTGTCAAAGTGGCGCAGAATAACACACAGCTCTAGTTCAACTGTGCCCATGCCAACTGTGTGGAGTCTGTATCGGTCTGCGCCACTGTAAATGAGATCTGGTGAGCGCAGCTGCGGACCTCCTCCAACAAACATCTCAGAAAGTTGATCCTGCCAGGATCCCAGCGGCCGCCATGTCACACACTGCAGACGATGCTGTCCTGGGCTTGATGGTACGTGGATATAACCATAACCATACAGCTGGCATCGGCCAAAAGAGTCCTGATGCCACACCTGGAGGTGAAGTTTTGGCCATCCTAGAAGTAGAAAACACCTCTATGTATTATAGTGATTATAAACTCTTTCTGGGACACTAAAACACAAGATAAATACCTTGTAGTCCCTTAGTAGTGTAGTGCAAATCAATCGGATGACTCCAGTATGCCACGTCCCCTGCTTGAGGCATGTCCACTTGAGTCTGGCCTTCCTTTAGACCAGAAAGAAGTCTCCATGCTCCACCTGAATGACAGAAAGGTTTTAGTACTTCCTATTAAATTAAACTTTGAGATATCAAATAAACAAAATAATCTTAAAATAACAAACATAAAACATTTTTTAAACCATTAAAATGCTAGATAATAAGTATGATTAGCATGCCACTAGCATGTTGCTAGCATGATGTTAGCATTATTACAGAATGTTTAGCAAGTTACTAGCATGATTGGCATGGTACTAGCATATTGCCGACATGATTAACATGTTACTAGCATATTGCTAGCATGATTACCAATTTACTAACATGTTACTAACCTGTTTATAGCATGATTAGCAAAGTCACTAGCATGTAAAGCATGTTGCTACGTTTCAACCACTATTAACAAGGTACTAGCATATTGTTAGCATGATTAGCATGTTAGTAGCATATTGCTTGCATGTTTGTAGTACGATTAGCACGTTGCTAACATGATTATAGCATGAATAGCATGTTACTGGCATGCTGTTAACATGATTTGCTAGTTACTAGCATGTAATTATTTTAACATGATTAGCGTCTTTCTAGCCTTATTAGCATGTTGCTTGTATGATTTAGATAGATTTAATATAGTATTAGATAGAGTGGAAGCTTAAATGAGTTTGAAAGTGTTAGAAATAGTAGTCAGACTAGTCTGAAGGTCTGGGCTGAGTTCTAGTAGGAGATGGTGTTTAAATTTTCGCTCAGAATACATATAATAATAATAATAAGTTTAAATAGTATGTCAGTAAGTTGGCTTTTCTCAAGCCAACTTAACAAAATAATTATCTATAAGACCAGCATTTTTGTTTTGTTTTGTTTTTTTGTTTCAGGTTTTCTCTCAGAAAATTACAAATAGTTACTTTGCAAAAGTGTACTCCCTGATGAGATGAACAACTTTTTTTTCAATTCTTTTGGGAGAATACAAAAAGATCAAAATACAAAATGATTTTGCATACAAAAATTCCCCTCCACTTCCTCTTTTTTTATTATGGCGTCTCTTTAGGAGTCTGTAAAACTTAGTTTTTAAGAGTACAAACTATTTTACAGTAAAATAGACAGGATACCTGCGTGTACACCCCATTTGCAGAAGAGGCTGTTTTGTGGGAATCCGGTGGCCCCAATGATTTGTCCAATGATATGCAATTCTGCCATAAGATTTCTGAAATATCATTATGTGGTATGTTAGTCATCACATCCATCAGGTCAAATGACTATTTCATACATGCATTTTCTGACAAATCGCTCTTTTTCTCCAACATATTATAACCATTTCTGTCTCATTAATCCCGTTTGTTTGAGTGATTACTCATACTGCACCGTGTTTAGCACTGAAGAATTCAAAACCGTCATACTTCTCGACAGCACACTCGTTACAGGTTCTTTAGATGCATTACGATTTAGTTAAGTCTTTCTACAGATACGTGGTAACTAGGGTAAACTAAAACTAGCAGATCGTAGCTAATTAGCGATCCATCTGCACTCGTTTCACAACTTCATTAAAAAAGTAGACCAGTTCACACGCGCACCACGGTCACCGCAATCCATTCATTGATTGGCAATGCAGGCAAAATGAGCTGCTGAACACTAATCCAGCAACTTTGCTCCTTGTTTACAGCGCCTTCCTGTCGTCAAGGATCCCTTGCTTAGCAACTCACTTCCTCGTGCTCTTAGTTTGTGGATATGTTCAGTTTGACGAGGTTGTAGCTGCCATCTAGCGGCCCGTGCTTGTGTTGTTACCATTGATCTTCAATGACTGATGTGTTCTCATACAAATCTAACAGCCACAACTTCAGAACCTCTTTTTACTTTGAGATCGCTCTGAAGTTAAATGCAGATCAGGATAAATCAGGATAGCTATAATAGGCTACTGTTTTCAAAATGAAATCTTTGCATAGCCATGTGACAGAAAAAACACTGGCATCTAGCAATGCCTTGGGGAAAAAACTGTTAATTTAAAAAAATAAAGCCCACATGGACCTAAATAAGAGATAAAATCATTATCAAATGAATAAATGTCCTTTTCTGTTTCCTTAACTGCGGAATTTGCTGAACTAGATATTAGTGCAGTCAAGATTAAACATGATACTTGTGAAGAAAAAAACTCAAAAACTGCATTAACACATAAAATGCTAGTTGGGGAATGTTTCGGCCTAAAATTAGCGACAGCTCCAATTATAGCATTATACTTTTTTTATTTTTTTACTTCTGTTGACTCAAGTACGATGTTCCATATGTAGGAATAGCTATATTCATAGCATATTTATGTGCAAAAAAAAAAAAAGGTTAATCAGAAAAAGGTTTTTAATTGATAATTTTTATATTTTTGAAAACCGGTATTTGGCTCTTTATGTTTGTATTTTGTTAGAAAAATAAAATACATTTGATTGAATGGCCGTCAACTTCTTAGAGTGTCCCCTGAAGATGCTGTGATTATTTAATTCTCAGATGTTTACACAGCGCACTCAATAACAACATGTGCCAAACATAAGGTTCTCCCTGTGGCCCAAAGTATCCACCTCAGGTTGGCATCAACATCTCAAAGACCTCAGAGACCACATTTGTACAAACACACAGACAAATAGTAAATATTTAATGAGACTCATAATGGAAACGCAAGGGACTGTGCGTGAGTGGATGCTGATGTAACCTTCAAGATTGACATGATGTGGTTATGAGAGTTCAGATCAATACAGTAAGTGCATATCCTATTTTGAAAAACACAATAACCATAGTAAAAATATATATATATATATTTGTTTCATACTTATAGTATATGTCAAATATTAACATATGATCTGATCTAAAAATCACAATTAGTACTACATGTTCACAATAAATAAATAAAAATGAAAGATTTAACAAAAGTTTTCTCACTCAGTATGCAGCAGCGGGTGTGAATGTGCACTTTTTACAACTAATTATTAGGCAAACATGACTTAAGTACATCGGTAAGTGATTTACGTGCAGTCACCTTTACTGCAAGTTAAAGAGCAAAATAACTGCCTAACCTGTACTGATGAGTACTGAAAGATGCCTGCAGCTGGCAGGCTCTGTTATGAGGCCTATAAAAAAAGTCATTATAGTGACTGAACACAATTCTGTTGACCTTATCACTCCAAATGCAAATATTCAGTGCAAGTGAGATTCTGAATCAAATCTGTGCATTTATATGGACTTATTCATATTCTAAATGTGAGTTTAATTACATTATCACAGGCATTTGTGCTACTGCTAGCAAGCCAGCTATTTAGATAGTTTGATAACTCAAATGGAGTGAGTTCACAGTACTCATAAGTATTCTTTACACTTAAATTTTAAAGCAACCTGTGTCCTCAAATGCTTTGAATTTCCTTAAAAAATTTAACATTTTCTGAAAACGTCATCTTGTGAAGTGAAAAACTTGTCTTGATGGATTTGTTTATTACACACAGCTTTTCACAGCACATGCACACATGGACACACACACACACACACACACAAACTAGCCAGTGGGATTCAATACTTAACTTATGACAAAATATTTGATAACGGTTTTTAAAGTGATGATCTTTTATACATTACAGTATTGTTCTAAATCAGTATTTAATAACAGCATCTGTGGCTCAATTCGATCTCCACACCTGATGTCTAATTTGGATGAGTCTAACATCACTCAGACAGTAAAGATGGATCAAAACGCACCGGTGAAGATTTTTTTTGTCTATGACCACATGTGTCATTTCCCTTTATGTTAATTATGCTCTTCACATTGAGTAGAAAAAACTGTTCAGGAGTTGTCCAGCTATATTTTGTTTGGTCATATCTTTTGGGTCAACACACTTAATCTTTTTATGAGTGTAGTGTACTGTATGTGCTGTCAGTAGAATTTCAATTATTAAAAAAAAGTCTGTTTTGTTCTTCTCTTTTCTATAACAGCTCTCTTACATGTTTCTGTGCCAATCTGATCTCACTGAATTGCGTGAAATAACCACAAACTAGTTAGAGTTAACGCGTAATTCCGTGTTAGTATAATGTAATCATCGAAAATTCCGTCATGGGCTCACCTAAAAGATTACAGTGCAAGTCAGTGACAGGCATCAGCCGTGATCTACACACGGATTTGGATTCAAATATTGATGATATTGCGTATTGGGATGTGATTTTTCACTGTAAATGGTCACAACAGTTCTATTTATATTACTTTATTTATACATTTATGAGCACGTAACCCAACACCTGGCCCTAAACCTACCATCCGTTAATAAAACACAAGATAAACTGGCAGATACAACTACCAACATTATTTATTTAAAAGGATTAATATTTGAATCCTTCCGAGGCAAAAGGATTGTTCACCCTCTCTCTGTCCGCCATGACTCTGACTCATCAGTGCTGCAGCTGCTATAAAAAAAAGTTAAAAAAAAATGCCGCTATAAGAATCCGTAGGTCAGCCTTGGTTGTAGTTCTATTTGCTCTTGCGTATCTTGTGACTGATGCTGTTTGTATTTTAAATGTATTTGAAATTAAAATGTATTTTACAACAATTTTTTATTTTTGCATAAAGACATTGTATGGCTTCAGAAGGACTTAAAATGCAACAACTTGTTTGTAATGTTTTGGTTTTTTTTACTGCTCATGGTCAGTTTTTCTATAAATACCTATGACTGCGCTTATATTTTCTGTGTGTGTTTTATATTGTTCAGAAGTGGGTTTAGGGTAAAGGTGGGGCTAGGTGATACAATGAAAGTATCAAATGAATCCGGTTATCCGTGGATCACTGCTAATGCCTGTCACTGACTTGCATTGCAATCTTTAGAATTTTCGATGATTACGTAACACTAACACGGAATTATGCATTAAGAGTCCGTGGTTATTTCACGCAATTCTGTGAGATCAGGTTGTTCTGTGCTGAATCTGGATTGAGAGGTATGTGGCTATCTGCTTTCCTCTCAGACATGCAGAAATCACCACTTCTGAAAGAATTAAAATGGCAATGGGTTTTATTTAATTGTTCGATTCAGCCCCTCTCTGACCATCATCAGCTCCAAAGAGCTGGTTAGGGCCTCCTTAGACACAGGGGAACACATGACAAAAATGACACAAGACACAAGCATACAAGGAACTCATCAAAATATGACACATTTACAGGGGTAGCACAAGACATGGGCCTTATCCGAAATTGCCATCAAATCATAGTGGACATTATCGAGCGCACTCATTCAGTCCAACAATGCACCACAAAAATTAGTGTACAACTGATGTACACTCGAAGGCCAAAGAATCCCCATAATGCAGTGTTACTGTTGCGTGCCGAATGAATTCAAGCGTTTTGACAGAAGATGGTGCCCAAAGTTAAATAATCCATCCATTTTTTTTACTAAAGCACTCATTCGTGGCATAACATAGTGTTATACAGGCTTCATCAAATCTTACCCTGAAGGTTCAATGCACTGCAGAGTTTGGATCTTACCCTAATC
The DNA here is from genome assembly GCA_032275025.1 of Enteromius treurensis. NCBI lineage: Eukaryota > Metazoa > Chordata > Actinopteri > Cypriniformes > Cyprinidae > Enteromius > Enteromius treurensis. The sequence continues at coordinate 5,347,921 of JAUCMU010000046.1, read as the reverse complement.
AAACTCACCTGCGTATGTTAATCAGTGTATAAGGATCATCAGAAACTCACAGGTAGGTGAGTTTTGTATCAGGGTTGGAGCTAAACTCTGCAGCGCCTTGGACCTACAGGGGAATTCACTCACTCGTTTTCATTCACTAATTCAAGTGAACTGAATGAGTGGACTAATATAGGGAATAGTGAATGAGCACATAGGGGCCGATTTCGGATACAGCCATGGTGACATGAGGGGCATGGAGTCCAGACACCAATGGCAAGAGTCCTGGGTGGAGTGCCCTCTAATGCAGTTCATGGGAACTCCAGCTTGCTATCATGACAAATATAAAATGTGGAGAACAATCCTAACAACCAGGCATGACCTGAAACATTATTAAGCAATTTAAATACTGTCAGTCATAATGACATGTGATGTCATATAGTGGACCTTATCTCATAAAAATACGTACCTCTTTGCACTTTTCGTGCAACACAGTTTTATGCATCTTACTGCATGTTGCACTGCAGTTTCAAAGAGAAATGTCCACTGAGTAACGCTTAAATTAATATTATTATTTGTTTTAAAGTCATAACATGATATTCTTTAGGTATTTGTGGGGAAATTATGCTTAATAAATAAATAAATAAAATTATCTGTAAATTTGTGTGAAAAAGTATTAAAAGGTGTTTAACAGCCTCTAGTGTTCATTACATTTGGAAACTGCAATGAAATGTACTTGTTGGTAAATATTTTGAGTCTCGCTAAAACGTGCACCCAGGTATATATGTTTATGCCATGAAATCAGGTAGCAACCTCATTCAGCAATGGATTCAGGAAACAAAATTAGTTCTTTGGTATAGGCTGCAGTGGTGCAACGGATGATGTTTGACTAGTCAGAAGGACAAAAACGTGGTCTGATATATTTCAAATAATTAATTAATACATATTAAAAACGTGTATTTCAAACTGTTTTTCCCAAATGTGAAGAAATGTCACGCATAAATGTTTTCTTAAAAAGTGCAGAGCTTGTATTACATCTGCAAAGACAGAAACAAACAAAGAAATATAAACCATGCACTAAACATTTTTTTTTACGGCCATTTTGACAGACACAGAAACCAGCCACTGGGGTTTCATACGTAGTTCATGACAGCTACTTTGCGATATTAAAAGTGGGATGTTCTCTGACCATTCTCTGTCTTCAGCAACGGCATTGACACAAGCTTAAAGATTTGCTATTGTAAGGACTTTTTTTTCAGTATTGTTCAGTGTTTTACAATCTTTTTGATGATGTCTAAGTTTAATGGTTCTACATCTAACATCACTCAGACTGTACTGCCATTGCAACAAGATTTGAAAACATTTTTGTCTGTGTCCTCATGTGTTATTTTTCTCTATGTCAATGGGGTCATGATCTTCACTTTAAATAAGAAAACTGTTTTTCAGGAGGCATCCCGCTATATTTTGTTTGGACACATGCTTTGGATGGACACTCTTAATCTTGTAATGAGTGTAGTGCTGTTTGTGTGTGCTATTTGCAGGCTTTTGGTTTTGAAAATTGTATGCATTGTGCTTCTCGTTGCCGCAACAGCCCTCTATCAGATCTCTACTTTGAATCTGGCTTTAATGTCACTAGAAAGATATGTGGCCATCTGCTTTCCTCTCAGACATGCAGAAATAACCACTTACGGGAGAACTAACGTGGCCATCGGTGTCATTTGGATGCTAAGCTGCATTCAATCCCTGTCTGAGCTTATTGTCTTTTATTCTGTCGATACCACAAACACAGCAATGAATTTGTTCTGCTCAAGAACTACTCTTTTCAGGCTGCAGATCTATAAGAACCTTAATATAGCTTTCACATGTATATTTTTTGTGTCTGTGTCTTTTGTTATTATCTTTACTTATGCCTCTATAGCAGCTGTGGCTAAAACAGCCGCCTGCGATAAAGCTTCAGCCAAAAAAGCCAACAAGACTGTTCTGCTGCATCTAATACAGCTGGGTCTCTGTGCTGCATCTATTTTAGTTGGAGTCATCCAAGAAGCCATTTTTGTTTATGCTGACTATACGACTTCATTGAATGTGATGTATTTTTTCTTTGTAGTGTTTATGATTTTTCCAAGATGTTTAAGCCCTCTTATATATGGTCTGAGAGATCAGGCCTTCAGCTGTTTATTTAAATACTACTTCACGTTTGGTTCCAAAAAGAAAAACAGCTGTAACACAAAAATACATTTAGTATCAGGGGGTTGAGAAATACTAGTTTAATCTTATGTCTATTGAAATGTTATCTAAAATTCTTCATTATCCATATTTTAACAAGTGTAAACAACAACATGCTAAAAACAAAGTACATTTAAACAAATGTACAAAAGAAGTAGAAAAACAGACTACATTACATAACAAGTGCCTAAAATAGTTCAAACAAAAGAAAAAGCATCAAAAATATGCCAAAGATCATTATGTACTACATCTAAAATGGTTTCGAAAATAATTTGTTGTCACTGTGTTTTGTGTATTATGCAAAATATGATATGAACTTATGTCTTTAAGATGCTATGGAAGTTCAGACACATAAAATAACTTGCAAGCATATTTAATAAACACATTAAACCCATCACAATGTTTGCCAGTGCACTGAACACAGATATGGTTATAGATAGTGTATTTGTCCATGTTTTGCACCTTTTCTGTCCATGCGATAAACATAATCACAGTTACTTTCGAGGTTCTTTTACATTTTTTGTCCTTTTTCATTTTATGGAGCATACTGTATGTAACATCAAATTAGGCCCAGACTGGTTACAGCCTTGTTAAAGGTTAAACAATACGACAAAATAAATAACCATGCCAATAGTACAGACCACATGGATCAATATGTATTTTTTGATTACATAATTATGTAGATAGGAATTTATTTCATAAGCAATTCCTATGCAGTTCATTTATATGCAAAGGATGCTGTAGATTCATTTTCACTGTTACATATATTGTTTTCATTTTTCCCGTCAACACATTTACAATGCTAGCTTTACAAACTAGCTTTTGCATGGAACCTGTCAATTAAATCATTTAAACCTGTTAAAAAAAAAGTAATAAATGTACTAAATTTTATAAATATTTATTTTATGTCTATTTTTTCAACATAAAAATTATTAAAGGTGAACTGGTTTGCATGTTTGGCATGTGATCTGTACTTTCAAAAATGCATTCAAAGCCAATACACTGACTTCTAAAGAGGTGCCTTGCTTATGTTTCTTTCCCATGTTCCCCACAAATAGATGTTTAGTGATTGTGTGTGTTTGTTATTATTGGAAGGTCACACAGAAGTTGTTTTCCCACAAAAGAATGATTAAGATTCTCCCCAGCTACATGAAAAATGGCCTCTGGTCTCTTTAATTGTCTATCTCAGGATTACTTTTGTAACCGTTTTTACGTGCACTTTTGACCGCGTTTTCAAAGAGAAATGTCCACTGGGTGGAGTTTTACTGCCTCTAGTTTTTATTTCTTCTGGAAACTGCAGTGATATGTACTTATTGATACGTATTTCGTGTCTTGCTAAAAATACACCAAGGTTCGTTTATGGGACCAGATAGAAAATATCATGTTTTTCCATACATTTTATTTTCTCTTTCTAATTTTACTTAGTTACAATAGAGCTGAATTTTTTTTTTTTCCAATTTCTACTGCATGCCCTTTTTAGCCATGCTCATATGAGTTTGAAAAATACTCTATAAAGGTTGTTTCTCAATATCCGTTTCTGTGAAATGTCATCGTTAGCATTAAAGTTCACACATAGACAAGTACAGTTAAAATTCCTGGATATGTTCTTGCTCCGCCACTTTTATCAAGGATGCACCAAGAGGAGACTTGTGCAACTTGAGGCAGCCAGGTATCCCAGAATGCAGAATCAGTGTGTTAGAGATACACCTGAGCCCTCGCCAGGCTCCACCCTCACTCAGATCACAATCACCGGAATATTAATCACCAGCACCTGCCACAGCACCAATCTACAATCAACCACACCGCACTTAAGCACACTCTCCCAATGGTTCCTTGTCGAAGCTCATACATGCCTCACAATCCACACCACCACCGATCTCCGCTCCACTGTCAACACCTGCACCGAACCCGGAACCAACACCAGCTTCGTCGTCCTCCACTGTGCTCTGTCCCATCGGGTGCACAACGCCCTTCTCTTGTGCGGCGGTGGATTGCAAAGGATTTCTACTGCAATGTTCCATAACCTTTGCGGCTTACCCAAGTGTGTTCATGTCTGACAATACTAAAATGGGTTACGTTATTTCCTGCCTCTTAGGTTCCGCTCTTCGTTGGGCTGAGTCTGGAGTCAAGCAGGGCCAGCCGTAAGTTCTTACTCGGCATTCACTCAGCACTTTCTGGAGGTGTTCAGACGAACCGTTCACTTGCAGGTGAAGAACTGTATAGTTTTCAACAAAATAACCTTTCTGTGCATGAGTATTCTGTACAGTTTCGAACCCTTGCAGCTACGAGTGGTTGGAATGAGAAGGCTTTAATCACCACCTTTCGCCAGGGTTTGGAGCCCAACTTATGGATGATGCTGGCACCCTATGATGATTCAATTGGACTTGAATGATTCATTTAACTGGCTCTTCTTTGTTCCACTCATGTAAAGTCCTATACACAGAATGTATCTGATTCAATGTTGAATTTCCCCCACCCGCCAGAGCCTCTTAGCCCTCCAGAACCATCTTCTGAACCTATGCAGCTGGATAAGCGTCGTTTAACTCCTAAAGAGAGACAGAGGAGAATGTCTCAGGGGTTATGCTTATACTGTGGACAAAATGGACACTTCATCAGGGAATGCTCTCAACATTCTCCAAAACCTGTGGTGAGTGCAGCTATGCCTATGCTTGAAAAAATGCACCCGTTGACTTGCCCTGTGACTATTACTGCCAAAGATGGTTCCATTACTGTTTCAGCTCTGATCGATTCCGGTTCAGCCGGTAATTTCATCTCTGGTCATTAAGTACGACATCTAGGCATTAAAACTCACCCTTGCAACACTCGCTATGAAGTTCAGTCTATTACAGGAAAGCCCCTATCCAATAAGTAGGTAAGGCGATGTGCAGGACCCATCCAGCTGCGCGTTGGATTATGTCACAAAGAGGAAATTTTGGCTACTGGTTCTGGAGGGCTCCACCATGCAGGTGGTTTTGGGACGTCCGTGGCTTGTGAAGCATGAGCCCGTTCTCTCCTAGGGCACAGGAGAAATCCTTCAGTGGGGTACTTCATTTTGGCCAGAGTGTTTTCCCAATCTTTCTCTTTAATCCAACTCAACAGTTCAAGTATGTAGTATGTCAATAGAAAGTCCTGTTGATAAATTATCTGTTGTCATTCCTCCATAGTATCAATCTTTCCAGGACGTGTTTTGCCCCAGGAGAGCTGCTCCCTTGTCACCCCACCGCCCATGGAACTGTGCAATTGATCTGCTTCCGGATGCTCCAGTGCCCAAAGGACGGATATATCCCCTGTCGATACCCGAGACTCAGGCCATGGAGAGCTACATTAAGGAAGCCCTGGAACATAGCTATATCCGTCCCTCTAGTTCCCCTGCTGCTTCCAGTTTCTTTTTGGTTTCCAAGAAGAACGGAGGACTTCGCCCGTGTATTGATTACCGGGCCCTAGATAAGGTTACTGTGCCCTTTAAGTATCCACTTCCCCTTGTCCCAGCGGCCCCCGGAGAAGCACAGAGGAGCTAAGATTTTTACCAAGTTGGACTTAGGCAGTGCGTATTACTTTGTCAGGATTCGTCACAGAGACGAATGGAAAAACTGCTTTTACAGTATAACTTCCACTGGGCACTATGAATACTTGGTGATGCCATACGGACTTGTAAACGCACCCTCGATCTTCCAATATTTCATGCATGAGGTTTTCCGTGAGTACCTAAATAAATTCCTAGTAGTATATATCGATGACATTCTGATATATTCCCCTAGCCTACAAGAACACCTCAAACACGTCTGTGCGGTACTCACCAAGCTCTGAGAGTTCAAGCTATTCCTAAAAGTAGAGAAGTGCTCCTTCCACCAGACCTCCACCACGTTTCTGGGCTATAACATAGACCAGTCTGGAGTCAGCATGGATGCAAGTAAGGACGAAGCCATCACACAATGGCCAGTTCCCACCACAATCAAAGAACTTCAGAGGTTCTTAGGCTTCTCAAACTTTTATAGAAGGTTAATAGACAATTATAGTACCCTGGCTAGTCCCCTCACTTTCCTCCTACATGGTAAACCGAAAAGTTTATGTTGGAGCTCTGAAGCCTCCTCTGCATTCCATGAAATGAAAATTGCTTTAACCTCTGCACCCATTTTAGTACACCATAACCCAGCATTTCTCAATCCTGGTCCTCGCGCCCCACCGCTCTGCACATTTTGTATGTTTCTCTTATCGCTTCAGACATTTGTTCTATTCGAAAGTATGTGCCCTGCGAAGTGGACATCACTGGATGTTCAGCGATGATTCCAGTTCGAAGCGAACGTATAGGCTACGTTCCATTCAAAGTGCATTTAAGTGTGCGAGACGTAATTTA
>JAUCMU010000046.1:5313514-5324947 GCA_032275025.1 Enteromius treurensis | reverse complement strand
CACGGAGCTCTCTTTTAATGAGCTGATTATCAGAATCAGGTGCGTTAACAAAGAGAGACACGCAAAATATGCAGAGCTGTGGGGCGCGAGGACCAGGATTGAGAACCGCTGGGCTAAGGCATCATTCTTGAATTTTTTGGTTAAAAAAAAAACAACAAAAAAATAGCATAACGAGAATTTATAAGCATTTTTTGTAGGCTGGTCCTGATGCTACTAGTGTAACAAGATGGGGAGGGAGAAATTACCCCAAAAAGTAAAAAAATTATCATAAAATACATAAATTGGGGGAACATGTAAGCAACATCTGTAAGTAATTCTTTGCTATATTAACATTATTATATAACATTAACTAGAGTTAAAGAAAATTATCTCTGGGTAAAAACAGAACACAACATGGGTTAATATTGAGATTCAATCTGCATATTATTTATGCAGATTTGTGTGCAAAGATGGAGCATTAATGGAAATAGTGCATTTGTAAACATCAGAGAAAATGTAAAGCATTTCAATAAAGCAACTTTAGTCAAGTACATCTGCACAAGAACTCAATTTATTAATAATGGCAAACCGAGACTTGGCTCATGTATATTAATCAAATAGCATGACTGAACAGCCTATAAAGATGACCTAGTAATGTCAGCTTGAGTTTATTAATATTTGTTCATTCTACACTACATAATGATAGTACATCCCACCATATGAAACTTCTTTTGTGTTAATTTCAACTAAATTGGCATCTGTCAAACCACTCTTTCCTCTTTGTCTTGTTTAGAAACCAGAAAATATGACCCATGAAGACCTGGTGCGGAGAGCATCATCTCTTGTCACAGACAGCGCTAATACTTACCTCTCACAAACTACTTTAGCACTGCTTGATTCCTACTCGGGTTATATTAAGGTAATCAAAACTATCAGAATAGTTGTTTTCATTTTCATGATTAATCATCCCACATACTTGTCTTCTCTAGGCTATAAGCAGTCTTGTGACGCTGCACAAGCGCTATATGTCTTCGATCAGCAAACTCAGTCCTGCGGAGGAGGATGCAATCTGGCAAATCATTCTTAGACAGCGTCAGGAGGTAATGACTTGACAAATAAAGTGTACAGTTTGAGGTGTCATTTGCTTTATAAATTTATTGCAAAGCTGTTTTACATTTATTTAGGTAATTGACAGGAGAAATGATTACGAACGATTTGAATCCTGCTGGATGATGGCCATCGAGCTCTCAAAGCTGGCAGCAGAAGCAGCTTTCAATGCAGGTAGATTGTTTTATTTTCTGGCGTTTAAGGCTTGCTTATTAATTTATATTTTTATAGGAGTAAAAATAGATCAGTGTTATATTATACGTTATACTGTGTTATATTATATTATGTTATTAATATACATAATATAAATAATATACTTATATAGATTTAGTTATTATACCTTTTTAAAATATATTTTATGAACAAGATTATATGTGTGTGAGATATATATATATATATATTTATTTTTATTTTATTTTTTTAAAGAACCCAAATATTTATTTGATTAATATATTATAATTTCAGATAACATAATTTGTAATTTACCTTTTCTAGTGCATTTTACTATATCCTTTGATTAGATAAATTACTTTTTAAAGTACATTTATAATATGTAGTCTCAGTTTATATGAGGTTAAAAACCATACAAATTTTATAAAACCACAAAACAATTATTAAGGAGTAAAAATTCACCACAGGGCATGTCAACAAAAACATCAATTATTCTATAAAGCTATAATGCTCAGGAATTTGCTTCATGATTTAGTGTAGAGATCAATTGAAATTCGGCCCTTGCCGCCACTTGGTGGTCATTTGTTGAACTGCACTTTTAGCTATATGTAGAAAGGCTTTAACCAAGCTTGTGCTCTCCAGGGGCTGACCAAGCTTCTGTGATAGCTCAGAACAGTCTACGGCTCACAGAGTACAAGGTGGAACAAGTTCGACAGCAGATGCAGGAAGCCGAGACACAACTCAAATACTCTAAAGCAGAGCACAGTGAGAGGCCTCAAAATGCTTTCAGCACCGCAATGGAGGAGGAAGATGTCCCAGATGCATATCTACGAGAGGACTAGTCACATCAAGACAGCTTTAAAGCACTTAAGCACTCTGATTCAAAGACCTGTACCGCTACCGAACTTCAGAATTGTATTTCTGTTTGATAGTTTCAGTTTAATAGGACAAATGCTGTGAAATGTGGGAGAATCTGTTGTGCAGCCAAGAAAATGTTTGTAAATGAAGCACAGGTATTAAATATAAAACTTTGAGGGAAGGAAAAGGGATAAATACTTTCTAGATCATGGGCTTCATATTTGTTTGTGATTGGTAAATGCAATTATAATTAAATGGCATTTAGATTTAAATCGATTTTGCGTTTAATTAATTAAAATCAGCTTTTTTTTTACTGTGTTGACAACATGTGTGCGTTATGATTACAGAAAGATGCTACCTTTGTGATTTCCTATTCATTTTTATATAAACAGTGAAATATATTTGAATTAATTCTTTGTTGATTTTAAAGTCATAATATAAATTATTAAAAATATTATTTAACAAAATTAATTATTTTATTTGAAATTTCCTTTTTATTTACAGTCTCTTCTTCTCAGTCGTCCACGATAAAGAAAAACATTTTACTTTTTTTTTAAGATTATATTAAGACTTCACTTAATCACTTAAATATTTTCATGTCTCTCTCCTCTTTGTCCCCTGAAATTTCTCTTGCCATTCTAAGCAACAGTAATGAATCTCTCATCGGTCTGGTTTTTCAGAGCCAGCCTCCCGAAGACTCTCATCTATCTCCTCTAATCGCCACCTGTTGTTTCTTGTGTTGTGGGCTGAAGGGCTCATTAGCAGCGTATCCATCATGTCAGTAGAGATGTTGTCAGCCAATGTGGCATTCAGAGTTTTCTCTTTTCACTTAAAGCTTGTCTGTCAACTCAAGGGCCAAGGTCATATGCCATTCCTTCATCCTTTCATATTTTGATCTAATCAGATTTATGTATTGTTTGATTCATGGATTGTAAGTTAATAATACCGATGATGTCTGGATTTAGCAGAAAATAGATATAAAAAAAACCCATCTCGACTGATGATTGAACAACCACAAGGTGGCGCTACAAGACAAATTATAGTTGACATTGTAGTTTTTTTAGAGCAACAATTTCAGACAATTCTTAGAACACTGTCAAATTTACAACTAGATAAGTATATTTAATACTGCCACTTTGTATGTGACAAATAAAATTTGAATTTGAAAACGTCTATTAAAATGTTATTTGTGAGGCCTTCCCTTCTGGGCTTAAACTTACAACATCAGTAAAGTATATTTAAAATTGTGGAGAATGTAGGCTACAACTGAATGATTAGATTGATGAACAAACTTTCAAACATAAAGACCACAGATGGAACACTTTTTAAGGTAATTTGACCCTCTAACTCTGCACTCTACTTGTTTTTTAATTGTTTGTTTTCTTTTCAAAATGCCTCTAACACTGGCTTTCTCTATTCCTTATCTATTATATCTACTTTTTTTAATTGTATAAATAAATAACCTTGCTATATATGTGTACTGCCTTGGGTAATCTGAGTCTTGTCAAAGTTCAATAGCCTATTTGTAAGTTGCTTTGGATAAAAGTGTCTGCTGAATAACTAAATATAAATGTAATTGTAAAAGATTGCTAGTTCCAGGCAAATCCTAGTTCCGTTATGAAAAAAGTGGTATTTCTAGTGTATTCTTTACCAAACATTGGTCAAACCGACATGAAGACAATAGTGTGAGTTTTCTCTTCATGGGAAACAGCTTGCTAAATGGACAAAATAAACTACTCCACGGTTTATATAACTTAGTCTGGTTTTATCCTATCACTGCCTGCCCTCTGCGACCATTGTGATGGAAATTCGTCTAGGACTACATGGATTTGGACACTGGATTCCACTTCAGAACTTCACTAACATCGCAGTATTGACTGAACACTGAAGTAATTTGGGTTTTGCCTGACTAATCAAAGGAAAACCCATAGTCGGCCCTGACAGCAAACATTTCGTTTTTGATCTTGCACTCTGTATTTATAAAGCAAAAGACTTGTTTATTGAATCCAAAATAAAAGAATGAGAATAAAAAGAACGCTTCACGTTGAGTGATGGGGTCAAACACAAAAATGAGACTGAGAGCACGAATGCATAAACAGCTCTTCCATCCTTCCAGCCGGCATCAGACACCCTTCATTCCCTGTAACTCGAGTGCTGGTTACTGGCATGCAATATGATGAAATTAGACACATGATTTATTGTCCTAGGGGGGCTGTTCTGTGTTACTTGTCTAGGAAATGTTTAAAACTGCAGCTTTATGAAATACTAGTGTATTTACTTGAATAAACTATAGTGTGCTGTGCAAGGAGGGAGTTAAGTCAGGACGTGTTGGTACAAAAGAGTCTGCACCAACCTCCTCTTTTAAGGGTCCTTGAGGACTCATGCAACATTCCTGGAGCAGGCAACACCCTCGGTGCACTTCTCGGTTTTACAAAACGCAAGGGTGAAAAATTGCATTTTCAGGAAGTAAAATATACTAAACATTAAAGTGTTTATATTGAGGAAAATCTTTCAGGCACGTAACACTTGATAAATGACAAAAACACTTTGCAGAGTTTGAAGCGACAGGTTTGAGCAATTGCATTTCAAGTGCTCTAAAGTATGTCCATTTGTTCTGGTTCCAAGACATCCTCTGGAGCGAGATGAGGACTAGATCAACTGCGCTATCACTCGAGTTCAGGATATATTACCATTTGAATGTTACCATGGCATCACACCATTAGAGACACAAAACCTCTTTGAAGGAAGCTCGCCCAGTGACTAATTTAAAGGGTTTTGTTGCAACCTAATGAAAATATATGTAAATAAGACATATTTTTAAAATTTGGGTTTTTTCATGACTGTAATGATTTGATTCATAGTAACACTAAAGGTCAAAGGTCATAACTGGTGGGTCAAAATTATAGTTTTTTTCTTTTTAATACTAAAAATCATTAGGATATTAAGTAAAGATCATGTTCCGTGAAGATATTTGGTAAATTTCCTATCGTGAATATATCAAAACTTAATTTCTGATTAGTAATACGCTAAGTAATAAATTGCTAAGGACTTCATTTGGGCAACTTTAAAGGCAAATTTCTCAATATTTAGATATTTTTGCACCCTCAGATTCCAGATTTTCAAATTGTGGTATTTCTACCTAATATTGTCCTATCACATCAAACTCACTAATATTTATAGTGCTTTCAGAAAATTGACCACTATGACTGGTTTTGTGGTCCAGGGTCACAACAGATAAAACTACAAAAACAAGACTTTAATTTGACCTGAACCATCTAAAGGAATGTCTGGAATACGCTGTAGTCTGAACCTTTTCACTTTAATACAGAGACAAACATCCAGACGTAGAGAAGAAATGAAACTTTATCGATCCCCTGTCACACATTAGAGAAGAACTGTGGGATATACATCAGAATTAAGTTATTCATCATCATTAAATTGTCAGTCACCCAGTGAGTAAGTCCATTTTGATTTTTTTAATCACTTGGAATAGCTCATAAATAGTCCCTCTCTCACTGCCAGGTGAGAACTTGTGCCCAGTTTTCCTTCACTTTTTTCCACCTTTTCCAAATTAACAAATGGTGAAAGAATGATTTAGCAGGAAAAAATGGCTTTTACATTAATTCCAGTAAGGTGAAACACTGGCACACGCTACAGCAGTAGAAGAAAACATAGAATAAAGATGTCCATCAATTTCCGGAGTCTCCCCAGAACATTATTTTCCAATAGGCATCCCTCACATTGAAAACCTGAATTCGCCTGCATCTAACGACCGAAAGTGAGAAAATGTATTGCTCGGTTCATGGACTGTCAGAGTCAACAAACAACAAAAAAGGGATTTAGGGTTTAGCGAGAGGAGTGATGATGATTGGCCAGAGTCTTTGTAAACCAAACCTTCTGGGTGCAGATGGACAAAACCTCTGCTGAATGGATGAGATTGTTGACTAGGAGATGTTCGGTTCATTTATGCTGCTGAAAGAAACAGATCCTGAAGGAATGAGGCGTGATGCTCTCTTCCGAGGGGTGGTGGGAGAGTCTGGGGATCGCTGTCTTTGATGTGCTGTTTTCATGGAGGGGATATCAGAAATAGAGTAAGCTTTGTTGATGGTGCATAGCAACTCCTGGGAAATAGTTTAGACAACTTCACAAAGGCCAAATCTACTGTAAATAGACTTCCTTTTATTTTGGTTTGCAGTTATCGTCCTCTTTTTTGGAGTCTTTTTCTTGCATGCTGTGATCAACAATGCCCTGGAGATATTAATTTCTCTGTCCAATAAATCAAAGTAACAGTAGGGGGGAACGGGATAGTGTAGTGCTTCACTTCTTTCTTTGATTTAGCTCCTATCCTACATAAATGAGTGAGCAAAAGCTTATCCTGGTTGGATTGAGACAATCATCAGAAAGTCATCAGATTGCTGATCTGGCATAATTGGGGAGGAGCTATAAATCGCCCAGTTCTTTTGTCTTTGGGTAGGATTATCTTGTTAATTTCTACATGTCCCAATTAGACTCAGACCAAGAGGTAGCTAACGCCAATGGGGTGAGGGGTGTTCTTGTGGCTTCGAGGCACAGACTGGACTCTAGATGAAATTTTAAAAAGGGGGCTGAGTGGATTAACAGGGGGTACAGGGAGATTAAGTCTAATGCTAACAGAAAATTAGCGCCCATTTGTGAGACTGGACCAACAAGTGGGACAACTTATGACGACAATCCCTTCGCTAAGTAAAAGAAGTGTTATTTTTTTAATGCATTTGAATATGTTACGTTAAATTTTTTACAACAATAACAAATTTACAGGGCTGAATTAATTTTCATTTCAGCCCAACGGGCTTCTGTGCATTTTCCTCCCGTTCAAGCAGAAGGTGGCGCTATAACAAATATTGGTAAAACAAAACACTAAGAATATTAGATCTTATTGCTGACTCAAATAAATTGCTATACTTTTGATCGATGCTGTATTTGATTTTCTGCAATAATTTGTATATTAAACATAGGCGATGTATTTTAAGTAGCCTATATATTTATGTTATATTTATATACATGTTTATTAAAATTATAATTATTTATAATTTATACTTCTTTTGTCACCTTGTTTTACAAATGGTCTGCATGGACTGCGCTTCAGGTGAGACTACACACCCCCATAACGGAGAGGCGGAGTGGTACGGTCCAGACGCAGCCTTGTCCCTATGGAGTTGTTGCTGAGGAGCTTTCAGAGTTTCGGGGAACGAGAGAAGCGAGAGCACGGGCGGCGATATGGCGCTGACAATGAATGCCCATTATCTCAGGAATAACCCGATCCACCCGGGACTGAATGTTAGAGTCTTGATCATCCTGTCACTTATGTCAGGTAGGTTTGATCATGCCTTATTTGCTGTGTCGTGCGCGCGCAAGCCCTTGGCAAACTTTGGGGGAATCCAGCGGTCTGTGGAAAGTATTGAGCGCGTGAACATGACGCCGTCTAGGCTCGCGGACAGTCCTCTAAAACGTCACCGTGCAACGTCGGTTACGCCACAAAAAAGTTTCTAAAACTTAGGTTTAGCCGAATTTTATTTAGGATACCTTACAACTGTTTCCACTGGAACCTAAATCTAGCCATCTTAATTGTACCAAGTCCGCTATTTCCCCTCAAACTACGCTGATTGTGTGAACGGAGGAATCTCGCACGAGGACTGAGATTCAGCTGCCATGGAAACATCCTAGCAGAAAAATGAAAAACAAAGAGTCGCTGTTTTTATTTATATATAAATAAACATTTATTTCTAACCTCACGTCTTTAAAAAATAATCGGATACTCCAAGTAACCCCTTGACATTTATGTTGGCTGTGGAATGCTAGTCATTGTTTGCCAGCTCGTAATCCACGCCAAATGTTACGCTCTTTGTTTGTTTGTTTTTTTTAAGGGTAGTCGTAGCAGAAAAATAGAGCTCTTTTCAATTTGCTTCGTTTGTTGACCGAAAGTTAATCTGAAAATGGACTGAAATGAGCCAGGTTAGCAATTCAGTTTCGAGTAACTTCATCACAAGTATTGTATGTAAGTGACCCAACTTTGACATTTGCATTGTTAGGTTTTGCATTTTGCTTGCTAACGCATCTCTTCTGACAGAATAAAATACATTACATGTACGCTTTTGTACCTGGTTTCTAGCTGGTCTAAGACGGTTTTCAGCTGGTCATACCTGCAACCTTGCAGTTAATTTTAAACAAGATTTCCCAACAGCCACGATTCTCGTTGACAGTCAAACTCATTATGTCCCTGACAGACCGGGTGTCTGCGAGCACACCTGTCATGACCGCAGTTGCCTTCTTTTAGCAACGGGCTTCAGCTGTGTATCATTTTGCAGCTGTAGGGGACACATGCAGGCAGAGGTCAGACCACAACAACGCGCTCCGGCTCGTGCACAGTGGGGCGGTATCCATAGTGACCAGTCTGTCTGAGCGAGACTGAGTCCTCGCACCCCATCGATCACTCACTCACTCACAGCAAATTCCGTCGTTCTCCAGTATTTGTCGGGCCTTGGGCATGAAAACAATTGCCGTTTTTGTCTGAGACATGTAGGTAAATGGTACAGTAAACGTTTGGACCTAAATGGAATTTCTTAAAGCTTTGCTTTGTAACTTTCTGTCTTTCATTTGCATTTTTATTGGTGTAGCCTGTTCTTTTTAAAGGGTTACTGCACGCAAAAATAAAAACTCTGTCATTAATAACTCGTTCCAAACCCATAAGACATTTGTTCACCTTTGGCAAGCAAATTAAGATATTTTTTATTAAATCCAAGAGCTATCTGATCCTCCATACTGCAACGCAACTGACACATCCAAGGCCCAGAAAGTTAGTAAGGACATCTGTAAAATAGTGACATCAGAGGTCCAAACTGTAATTTTACTAAGATATGAAAATACTTGTCATAGGGACTTTTTTTCAACAATTTATTCTCTCCTGGGACAGTCTTCCACAATTATCGAAAGTACCACAACCTTGTATACAAGACCCGTTCTTGGTCTGGGGGCGTTTCAGTTGCGTTGCTTTCTATGCAGGGTCAAAAATCTCTCAGATTTCATCAAAAATATATAATGTTACTTCCAAAGATGAAAGAAGGTCCTGTGGTTTGGGGTATGGGTTTGGAACAACACTAGGGTGAGTAATGAATGACAGAATTGTAATTTTTTGGGTGTACTAACCCTTAAAGGAGACAAATGTCAGGCCAGACGCCCAGCTGACGCTAAGACCTTGTGTCCAGAGAGGTCAGTCACTGCGTCTCCTGTCCTTAGGTTTGTCCAGACATGGTGTGGTCATTCACTGCACTGCAGTGAGTGATGGCGGCAGGGGAATGAGGAGAGAGAGGAGGAAAGAATAACAGTTAAAATACCACACAGGAGCTGGGGATTAGCCCTGGCATTCCACTCTGTGTTATCCCACCCTCCCTCCTTCCCTCGCTCCCGGTCTTTCTCTACCTCTCTCTCTCGAACTGCTCTTCGCTCCATCTCATTCACGTCGTCTTAATTGCTTTTCTCTCTCTGTCTCTGTCACCGTGTTCCATTTTTATCCCTGAATCAAATTGGTTGGTTAATAACTTGGACTTTAAATTTTCTCCCAGGCATTTTTCTTTTGTTAAAGGCAGATTTTCTCCACGTGTCGTGTTATTTCAGTCGAATGAAATCAGTATCTAGACCTTTTGTATAGATATCATGGTACTTTCTTTGAATAAGGTACACTTAGGTGTTCTGTTACTGAACTTGCAGGTTTTTGTTGAAGACTATTGAGTTTCCTAAAGTATTATCTAACATCATCTCAACAAGTGTGAATGGTAAATCGTTTTAAATGTATCATCAAATGTCAGTAGCGACTATGTTTATGTGTCCCAAATCTGAGGTGTCGACTGTAGTTACCAAAAATAAAAAAACATCCCATTCTGCCTGAGCACTTGATTTGAATGATGGTTTGTGTTATCACATGCTACACTGCACTTTAACATCCAATTCATGTTGACAACATGAAAAAATATCCATATTTTGTGTTACCCGATTGCGTCCACCAATAGAGAACTGGTGTCGGATCCCATGCATCTCCAGGGGCCTTTAATCTATGCCAGTCCATAACCAGGAACCAGTAATATCAGAGACGAATAATATTCACACAGAGTAAATTGTATAAATAACTTTTTTCTTTCTTATTCTTCTTTGACTCTCTTCTCTGATCGATAAAAGCACTAAAAGGTGATGTGGGAATTGAAGCATTAGTGGTGTTAAATGCAATACTTTCAACACTCTCAATCTCTATGTATTTCTCTAGAGCTTAAATCACTGCTACCCGGCCCCATGAGTGCTCTCTCTTATCAAGACAGAATTGACGGGGCCAGCGGTGCATCTGCGAGTAAGCTCCATCTGTAACATGATTTTGCTGGTAATGTTGTAATGCTTGTGACATGGAATCTGTGAGGTAAAACAAAGTGTTCTGTCCACAGGGCCATTAAGGCATCAATACATTGTACACATTAGGATGTCTTGGCCAGCTTCCTTTATTCATTGTTTATTCATGAATAACCTATGAAAAACATGCATGTTTTGTGGTTGTAGGAGTAGAGATTTCTCCACTTTGGCACTCCAGGTCACTCTGCTTTGGAGCGGGGTTGAATAATGAATGACCTCTTTATATAGACCCTTTCATCTGTGCTTGTGAGAGCCAGTCGGCAGAGGGGCGCATGGTGGAGACCGAGCTCACCTTAGCTACACATGTACACTACTGTTTTTTTTTTTTAAATAAGAAATTAGTTATTAGTTAGTTATTCTTTTTTTTTTTTTTAATGGTATCGAAGACACTTACAATGTTACAAATGATTACTATCTAAAAAAAAAAAAAATGTTCACTTAAGCTTTATCAAAGAATCCTAGAAAAAGTGTAATGGTTTCCACACAAAAAAGAAATTATTAAATAAAGCAGCACAACATAATTTAATTTCAACATCAGTAAAAGTTGATTCTTAAAAACACCAAATCAGCATATTAGAAAAGTTTCTGAAGGATAAATGTTTATTAATATAGAAGCCGGATATTTTAAATTATAATAACATTTTACAATATTACCATTTTACTGTATTTCGATCAAATTACACTGTAAAAAAAAAAATATATATATATTTTTTTTTTTTTTACGGTAATATACCGGCAGCTGCGGTTGCCGAAATTGTAATTAATTTCTTTTACGGCAAAAAATTGAAAAATATAAAACAAAAATTTTTGTTTTGTCAATAGTTTTACGGTTTTATTTTAAATTTACAGTTAAATACCGTATTTTCTAATAAGACACCGTAATATCTG
>JAUCMU010000046.1:5271684-5303104 GCA_032275025.1 Enteromius treurensis | reverse complement strand
TTAGATTTTTATAATATATATATATATATATAATGTGTGTGTGTGTGTGTGTATATATTTTTGCGGGTGATTCATTGGCGCAGCTTGTCAGTGATCTAAGGCTCTGCGAACAAACTGGCGTTCCGTTTGAACAGCTGACGGAGATTTACCGCTAATCAAAGAACTAGCTTTACTGACGAAATGCCCATGAATATATATCGAACGATATATCGCATAGCCCTAAAGTCCCAAACATATAATATATTAATTATATAAAAACATTTTTCTTTTACATTGAAAAAAATTTGACCGGACCATTTTCTAACACATATAGTAAATTTAATAAACTATTACAGAAAATTGGCACGTAACAGTGAATTAAATGTTAAGTATAAATCTCAAGAAGTATTTTCTTGTAAAATGAACACCAATAATCTTGGTTTTATTTACAACTTTTAAACATTTTACACTTCAAAATGTACACTTTTTTTACTCCATTCATAGTACATTTCACAAACATGTAATGTAATATTTGATGTATTTTAAAGTTGTTGTTGTTTTTAGGTTGGAAAAAAGTTGGCCTGCGTAGGACAATTTTCCCTCAAGAATGTATAGTAAATTTGTATTTATAGCTAGTGTGCCCTTTCCTGATTTTCACTCACAACATTTTAATAAATTTCACAACTACAAATATTTGGGAAAGTAACAGTGAATTAAGAGTGAAGCATAAATCTGAAGTAGTGTTTTCTTGCACAACAAACTTAGATTTTTCAAAGTCGTAAATATAGCATTTTTAAATTATACTTAACATCATCAAAGCCCCTTATTTGAGAAAAATGCAGAAAAACATTTATTTGAAGGTGCATGTGTGAATTTTGCAGGGGTTGCTTGTGCTATATCCGACTCGGGTGCTTTAAAGGAGATTCCGTCACTCTTTTCTTCTCAGTCCCAGAATCCTCTGGTGCAACTGCCTTCCCCTCACGCAGACCGTTTGTGCTGGTATGGGGTAGATTCTGGCAGGCTCCTGGCCTCTCTGTGGTCTAGACTGGAGCTAGTGTGCAGCTTTCCGAAGGAGCCCCATGAGTCACTCTTCCCAAAACCACCATCTCTGTGTGAGAGCATCAGCTTCACCACTGGCCTGAAGACACCACCGCTCGGACTGTCACAACACAGGCTTTCACACACGCTTTCGGTCTCTTAACACGCATTCACGCTGGTCTATTGCTCAGCGAGTCGCTGCGCCACGATGCTGAGAAGTGGCTCTGTTTTCTGTCACCAGTTGTTGGCCGTTCTTTGAAAAGCCAGCCTGCTGACAACCAGCGACTCGCTCGTCTTGCTGTTAAAAGGTTAAGCTTGAAACTTCTTTGTCATGCTAACCAGCCAAATTAGAATACCTTGGTAAATGCTTGAGGTAAAAGCTGACATGTAGGAGAATGAAATAGAGCTTTAAAATGTGTGTAGAGTTTTTAGAGCTTGGCCAGGCTGTTTGTCTTTTTCAGGGAGGAGGAGACTTATTTGAGGTCCCTGGTGTGTTCCTGCTGAGTGCTCAGGCCGCTGGAGATGCAGTGACCACATTTATGTGAAATCTGAAGCCACTTCTGCTACAAACAAAAATGGTGTAACTCATAACATCAGCGCCTGTCAGTGTCTTTATGTGCAGATTTTACACTCAACACTATTGTCACACGACCTTAAGCTCCATCCTGCACGCCTGACGTTTTCTTTAAACGACCTTGAGCTCTTCAATCACCCAGGTCTATTTTCATTCAACTTCTCATGTGTGTGCCTGACATGTGCAGATGCAGTCATGTTAGGCTCTCTGTCCTGAGCACCTGTTTCTCTGTACGGCTTCACATGCTGCTCCTTTACATCGCCAGTGGTCATTTATCACCGTTTAATCAATGTTAGATTTTTAAAAGGAAGTTCTCCAAAAAGGTCAGAAGGTGCTCAGAGGATTTTGTTTGTCATGTGCTTGGAAAGAATGCAGGTCAGTTCCAGCTTATCCATGCAATATAATAATTGGGAAAAGACGCATAACCGTAAAGTCATAATAATAAAATAATAATAATTATGGGATACAAAATAAGAGCAGTAACATGTCTGTCTCTCTATCTGTATCTAATTCAGGACCCATACCTTACATGAAAGTAACGATGAGGATGATGATAACAAAACATTAATGATTCATTATAAATCATATTTTATTATTATGTTCTCATTTGAAGAAGCTAAATAACATTTAGAAGTACCCTAACTCTACACTATTTGAAAATAAAATAAATATGTATCACCTGAATAATTTAAATAGCATATTTTAGTTCCTTAACCCTACCCTATATGAAAAATAAAATTAGTGAAGATAATAATAATAATGATAAAGTTACCACCACTACTACTACTAATAATAATAATAATGAGAAAAATAAGCAATATAATATGCCCTGAATAATTTAAATATTCTAATAGTACTGTTACAATTACTACTACTAATAACAAAATGTTTATTATACATTAACCTCATTATTATTATTGTTGTTGTTATTATCATAGCATTGTGTTGTTGTTATTTTTGTCCTGGTTAAGTCACCAAATGATTGCCTCTCCTTCCTCCTCTTCCATGAATATTAATTTTAGAGAAGCAATGTTAAGCCCATCTGCTGAATCATGGCAGAGGTGTTGGCTCCATCGCGACCTGCCATGTGCAATGAATACAAACTGTCTTTGAGAGGGAAAATTGAACTCTGTCACCTCACGGACACACAGACGTGCAGCTTCTCTCGTGGACACGCTCAGACACCCTCACATGCACCAACACACCTTGCAGGTAGCTTGCACGGGTGAGGGAATAGCTGACTGAGGCAGAATAGAGAGCGAACCCTTCTGGGAGCTCAGTGTCCTTGCTGTCAGGACAGTTAACTTCCTGTGCTGCTCTGACCTCTCGGGCTGTATGGATTTGTGTGTGTGGATGATGCAGTGAGTGTGCTGTGTACCATTCATGAGTTTGGATCATGCTTGTTTATAACACCATTCAGAAATGTTTTTGGTGCACAGCTTTGTCTGTGCTGAACTTTAATTCTCAGACTCTAAAGTACTTTAATTAATAAAACACATTAGTGCATTAGGGAATATTAATATTTTGGCACATGCTTTTGGTAAAAGTGTCTCCTGTGTGCAGAATGTGGCTAGACATGCAGCAACTAGACTGAAACAGGCATGTTATCAGAGATCCTTATTTTTAGCTCTGGCCCCAAAAAATCAAATAAGAGAGGGACAGAATTGTTCCTTTTGGGAGTTGATAAATATAATAAATCTTATATTAAATATTGAAAACAAGGATTATTAAAATTTGACTTTTAAATATATATGTAAATAATCAGCATAAATAATAGCATCAGTTGTATTTATTAATTCTGCACATAAACCTAGATTAAAAATAAGCATTTATTTGATTTTATAATATCATTGTTTATTATTCATTAGAATATATTATTTTAATATTGCCTTGTTAATATCTATTCAAAGATACAGATCTGAAAATAAATGCAATTAAATTAGTTGGTGAATCTCCTAAAACCGAGAAATGTTTGGGTCATATTTCACAGTGCAAAATAAAATATAATTGCTTGCGTTCAGCTTTTTTGTTTTTGTTTTTTTCTGGGGTGAAATATGAGCCAGACTATTCTTTCTCATATCCGCCTTTTATTGCTTGTTATTTCATCACAGACTGGACAAAGCGTTTGACCCAGAAGTGTGTGTATTTCGCTCTGCTTGTAGCACCAAACAGAATTGCAAAAAATAACTACTTTGGTATGTACTTCAGGAAATGTAACGATTTCAAACCTGCAAATACTTTTAGGTTTTAGGTGTACATTTTAAAAGTTGGAGTTTTTTAATGTTAGGCAGCTCAGGCACATTCAAAGAAGAAGTTTAATTAATAGCTTTTCAGAAAGTTTGAAGACTATCAATGCAAAGAAAATGTGCCCGTCTTGAACCATATGAGTGAGTGACACACTACGTGGCTGGTTTGTCATGAACCCAGTGATTTAAGGAGGGGGGGGCCCTGCATTTTGGTGTTCCCCATTCACTCTGTATGACTCAGTGGCCTAAAATGCCTTTGTTTAAATGCTGACGGCATAACGCTGGTCAACATTTACAGCCTGAAATCCTCCAGATAATTTCCTCCCTTGCTCATCCATTCCTGTGAGGTAATCTTTTGGCTCTGCTGACCCAGCTGGCTCTGATGAAGATATAACTTGTTCCAAACTTCCTTTATGATTGTTATTTGCCACATTTTGTCACTTTTATTCCTCTACTTCATTCACAGCAAGGATGTACCGTCGAGACACAAGAAGGAGGGTCTTTGCTGGCAAGACAAATGCTCCGGCGGAATGTTTGGAGTCTGTTGCCAAGCAATGCAGCGGGTTTTGATTTACGATTACATCTTCCGACCGGCAGCTTGTTGCAATTAGCGTCGTCGTTTGAGAAGCCGAGCGAGTGATCGGGTGGTTGTGTGCGTACAGTATTTCTGTTTATTTGACTGAATATGCTCCAGCATTCTCTTCACAGGATCTTCACTGATCTTTCACACCGCCTGTTGTGCTTAACGTCTATCTGTACCCTCTGTTCTCCATCTTTTCTTTTCTATCTATTAGAGACTCAATGTCTTCCTCAAAACTGGTCACTGTAAAACATGCATGGTCTTTAAGGCAATGGCGAAGACTGTAGATTAAATCCAGATATTTAGTTTTGTTTGAAGTGTTGCTTTGACTGGACCAAAGCAACGCGGTTGCTTGAGGGGCTGGTTTTTATTTCTCAGAATCAGGTCAGCGATCGGCCAGCAATCACACATGAATATGTTTGTGTAGAGACTCACATACTCAGAGATGGCTGGTTTGAGGGTCTTCTTCGGCTTAAACTTGGGGTTCCTTTTGATGAAGAGCATCTCTGACAGATCATAATGTGTTTGTGGTGCTAAAGCTTAGCTCACTAGGCAACACTAAAGAAAAGGTTTGACGTCAGCCAGAGATGAGACATATCGTGTGCATCTCATTTATTGGAAACTTCTGATTTCAAAATTCGGTATCTATCTCAATTGTGTTCTATTATTTTGTCAGTACGGTGTTAAAACTTGTTTTCTGTTTGAGTTTAAGTAGACTTTTGTCTAATCCGTTTGCTGATATTCTTTTTAATGATAATTTTGGCCAGTGTTCATATAAACAAGCTCTTATGTCATTTTGCTTGTCAAGTGATTATTTAAGAATTTTGATTAAAGAATCATAATTCTGTGTACCCCGTTAACTTCATTGTATATTAAAAACATATTTTTTACTAAAAACAGTAATTGATACATGTTTGCAACAATATAACAGTGGATAAAAAAATTACAGACTATACATTTTTTGGCAATGAATTTCACAAGTCATGCTGTCTGACCTTCTGAACTTAGCAGAATAGAAGCAGATTCTGCTGATATTAGTAAAATGATATTGTACTGTGGTAACAATTTGGTCCTGTGGCACTGCTGTACACTCCTGCAGATGATTGATGTGCTGTTGATGTGGGAATCCAGAGAGGATCCTACCAGATGATCTGAATTCCATCATCTTCCCACCGAACACATTGATTTGCCTCCGTCGCCACATGTTAGAGGCCGCATGCGACTTGTGAGTGTTCTGAGTGTTCGCGTGTGTATGTGTTACGTGGATTCAGATGGTGCGGGCACAGCTGTCTGGGTGGAATAAGAGACACAGGTTTGTCCTCTTGTGGCCTTTGTTAATTCTTTGGCATCTTTTAGAACTCTTCTCTCCCTCGGTCCCGTCTCGTCCGCACGCTCCACTTTTGCACTCGTTTCACACACGCACGCCCTCTTTCAAACATAATTAAGCTTTTGTTCGACAAATGGAAAGAAGAAAAAAATGATGACGGGCTTGGCGACGGAAGGTAGGCTAATGGAAAGGAAGAGGAGGTGGCAGGGAGGAGAACAGTCGGAATTTTTGTGGTAAATGCCCATGCTGTTCCTATTTTAAAGCCCTATGGGCCTAATGGCTGTGCAGACCGGAGCTCTTGCCGCTCAGCTATTGTTCTGTGCACCATTAAATCAGTCTGACTTAAGTTGTTTTTTCTCCAGTCTGCCGTGACTCCATTGTTCCTGATCTATTTTAGACTTTACATTCTTTAAGTCATTGTTTTGTTCTTTAAAGTATATTTGAAAGTTACATCGTGAACATCTTAAAGAGCCATCGCTGGCCTGAAACCGAGACACAAACCTAAATCAGTTGCAAACCTATGCTGAGTTCTGCACACTGCACAGTTCTCAACGTCGTCGGAGCACCATTGTTTTTACACAACGGTGACAGTTCCAGATATTTGGCATGCAAGATATTTCACAGACATCAACGATTTGTCTGTGATTCTCTCAGATCGCTTTTTTTAAGAGTTCACACTGCATGTTTGCTATTCATGTAGGGCTGTGTGATTATATTGAATGCTATAATCATGCGCATCACATCAGTAACGTCGGTTCCATGATTAGTCGTAAATCTCCATTACCTGTTTTCAAATGAAGCAGCATTTAATATAGGGGTGTCAAAATTAATCGTTTCTACGATGCATCGCGGAGCAGACGAGAACGATTCGATATCGGTTCAGTAATAGACCATAACCGTTTATAACATACTAACGTGATTTGTCGCAGTAGAATACAATGGCTGAGGGAGGCGGATCTCGAGTCCGACATATGGGCACATTTCGGCTTTTATGAAAAGAGCTACTGTCTCAGGGTGTCGAGGAATGGCAGGTATCAGATAAAGATGACAGATAATGCGTCGAACGTGATCGCTGCAGCTCAATTTGGTACATTCCCTCACGTTTAAATGCTTCGCGCGTACAGTGAATCTGGCATCGCAGCGCGCGCTTTAAGTGGCCGCGCTCTCCCGGCTTTTGGACAAAATCCGCCAAATATCAACATTCTTGCATCACAGCACCACAGCGAGCCACTGTCCGAAAGTCAAACATATATAATTTCATTATAAATTTGTTCAAGATGTGTGTTTTTATTGAGAAGGTAAAATGAAAGTTTCAGTTCATATATCTGACTTTTTGTGTTTATTAACAAAATTATATACATGTGAATTAAAAATGAAAATTGAGTTTACAGTGCATCGTCAATGCATTGTGATGCATCAAGATATTATGTTGAACCGATTAGATGACATGATAATCGTAATCGAACCAAACCGTGAGACCAGTGTAGGTTCACACCCCTAATTTAATACACAGAGCTGTAGTTCACTGACAGACTATCTGCGATTACTATTGGGTAATTACTTGAGCACAATTTTATTTAATTGCATTTACTTTACTGTAGTTAAGTACAAAACAAATGAAATGCACATAGTAATTTACATTTCAGAAAACAAATGGCCAGTTAGTAGAATATATGGGCTAGTTTATTTTATTTTATTAAAAAAAATTATTTTATTTTTTTTTCATTCTTATTTCATACCAATTTTTTTTCCTGGTTTTATTTATTTTCTCCAGTTCATTCTGACTGCATTGTTCCTGACCTATTTCTATACTTTAGGATTCAGTATTTTTGCAGCAAGTCAAATGTTAGGGCTAATTTTAGCCTCCCTCCAGCACAATAAAACTTATTTCATTTGCTCGTTTTACAGCACAACAAATTAAAACTGCTAACCGGGGTTCCTCCTCAGACGTCTAAGCTAAAGGGAATTGACTTTTCTAGTTTGGACTAGTTTGGAGCTGTGCTTAGAGACCTTGGCGTCTGATTGATCGGAACTTGAACAGGATAAAAACGGATTTGTCAGTTGAGATGGTGCAATAGCTCAAGAGCACTTTTCTGCAGCTGCTCAAGTGTCCTGGCTAACGATGTGTGCATTTCTCTCTCTCCTAGGGCTGGTGTATGGAAGTCAGGTGGTCGTCCCTCCTAAGGTGAACGCCGTGTTGGGAAAGAACGTCACCCTCAGCTGCCGGGTGCAGGTGGACACCAACCTCAGCCTGACGCAGAGCTCGTGGGAGAGGAAGCTGCCCACTGGATGGGTGACCCTGGCAGTGTATAACCCCATGTTTGGTATCTCCATCCCTCCTGAATATGAGCGACGGCTGTCCTTCCGCTCGCCCTCCATGCACGACGCCACCATCATGCTGCAAGACGTGGGTTTTGCTGACATCGGCATATACACCTGCAAGGTTGCCACGTTTCCGCTGGGTAACACTCAGGCCTCCACCACCGTCAGCGTGATAGGTAACGAGAGACGCAGTGGGGTTTTTTTTTTTTTCTGTCTGATTAATTTAGATTATGCACCCCATAGCGTGGTGCTTGTGTATTAACACGAAAGTGCCGTGACGAACCTTTCGCATGCGTGCGGTCGTCAAACAAAGGAAGGCGTGCGAGTGGATGCACATCACAGCTGCCGAATAAAGAGCTGCTTATTTGTGTAAGTAGGCAAGTATGCGGCGTGTGTGCGAGAGGGTGGAAAAACATTAAGAGCAACTTCAGGGCAGGAATGAAAGCAGTGTTTTGGGAGACGGTCCAGCTCTTTTAGAGAACATGGTGATGTTTAAACTCTCTTCCTCCACCAAACCCCCAGAGCCATCTGCTCTGCTAAACACAGATACAGCCGAACGAAGCAGTGTGCTCTTGTTATCTGGGTGTACAAGAGACAACAAGAGAAGTTTACAAGCATAGTGCTTTATGTTAGGTATATCAATTATGTATCGCTCTATGGAGGCGTGAGGAAAGTTGCTGTTTCCTCTGTGAGCTCAAGATGAAGGTTACTCGGGGAACATCCTGGAAGTGTCATGGGTGGCTTCAAGAATAGACTTTAGCAAAGGTGAAATGAAAATGTTGGTATAAAAAGTAGCCATGCACTGTTTGTTTTATAGAAACGTTTGTAAATGTTAGTATTGCTACAACAATGTATAATTTATACAGTACTAATTATTTAAATACAAAATTATACAAAACAAGGTTTTAATATCACAGGGCCAAGACTGTTTAGCCTTCTGTTCTGCCTTAGGAGTTTTTTGTACAAATTTTAAGCTATATATAGCAGATGTGGGTGGGTATGTAACATTCTTTATTGATTTGATTTATTATTGTATTATATAATATATAATATTATTACATTATATTATATTATATTATTATAATATAAAATATAAGAATACAAATGTTAATAAATTATTCAATTTCTCCAAAGACAGAACATTGTGCTGTTTGAATGGCGTTAGGCCATAATTGAAAACCATAACTAAATCATAAATTGTCAGATGAAGTGATGTATTTTTGAGGTGCCACACACATACAGTGTAGACTCTGTTTTAGAGAATGAATGACATGCAGACACACGAGTTGAGTGATGGTTCATAAAGCTCAGAAAGAGATGAATTGAAAAAGATGATGTCATCGTTAAAATGAGCTGTGCAGTTGGAGGAAAATCAGAACGTGAACAAGAGCAGAGACGAATGGGGACTGAGAGCTTTAATAAAAAGAGAGATGGGGGGGGGGGCAGGATGCAGGAGGATGAAAAGTGGTGGTGAAGTGAGAGAGCAGGAACGAGGGAGGGGGAACACACGCTTGAGCTATAATTAGATCAGGAGGAATGTTCAGGGTGTGTGGAGATGGGAGTGTATGAGTGTGGGAATGATGCCCATTGCTTTTGGGATCCACTGCACTTTAGGGTCAAGGATGTCATTGCGTGATCCTGTTGAATTTGTGGTTTAAAGTGACACGCGAGAGTTGTCACACACAGGCCCTCATGACATGTCACTCACCACACAACAGTGGATGGTTGAAGGTACGACAACCACAGCTGCTACTGTTGTCTCTGAAGGTCAACTGCCAATGCTAATACTTCACAAGAAAAAACTCTGAGCAGGGAAAGAGGGGGAG
Organism: Enteromius treurensis; assembly: GCA_032275025.1. NCBI lineage: Eukaryota > Metazoa > Chordata > Actinopteri > Cypriniformes > Cyprinidae > Enteromius > Enteromius treurensis. Next base: position 5,293,212 of record JAUCMU010000046.1, on the reverse strand, counting down.
AAACAAAGACTAATCAATGGGTGTGTTTGGTACTTATCCTTTGACTTATAAAAATTCAGATTTATTATCAGACATCACCAAAAAGTATACACATTGTGACCCTAAATCATGCTATAGATTTCATCTGAACTAAATAAAATGTTTTTTTACTTTCGGGGGTGGGCAAGAATGAATGACAAGTTTTTAAAAACAATATGAATGAACAATATTGTATTTGACTGAGTTGAGAATTATTTATCATTTAAGACTAAAAATGTCTCTGTTTGCAAAAATGAACGAGAATTATTTGTATTTTTGGTCTAATGTCATGCATCAGAGAATACATTTTGATTCGTCATGGTCATGCTGCTTCATTAATGAAACTTTAGGAAATTAAATGCAGAAACTATTATGATGCACTACATTTGGAAAATGAAATAAATTTTTTGAAAATAAATTTGAAAAAAATATTTTTTTATTCAGTAAAGATGCAATAAATTGATCTAAATTAAAGGCATTCACAATATGTGACCCTGGACCAAAAAAAAACGTTATATATTTGTATATATACGGTATATTTGTAGCAACTGCCAGCAATATTTTATAGGCTATGGGTCAAAATTATTGATTTTTCTTTTATGCCAAAAATATAGGTATTAAGTAAAGATCATGAGCCATGAAGATATTTTGTGAATTTCCTACCATAATTATCAAAACTTAATATTAGGGCCGGGACTCGATCAAAAAAAATAATCGAATTAATTAGAGGCTCTGTAATTAATTAATCGAAATTAATCGCATGTAAATATTTTACCTGAGAACGGTGAGATGTAAGTTTTTTCATATGGATTTTTAATATACCATTGAATAATGACTGAATACATAACTTTAAGCAACAAAATATTGTTTATTTTTGTTCAACCAAGTCCAACAGACCAATATTGTGCTGTGATTTTGTTTAACCATGTTCATTATCAGCGTGGATTTGTGCAGCTCGTCAGAGAACAACGGCTGTGTGTAGTATATACGGCTCAATATAAGATCTGGATCGGTGCATCCCTTCTTTCAAGTACATCAGAACATTAGCAACACTAGTTGGTGCTCCAGTATAATCGGTCCGCCGAAACTCATCCAGTGAAAAACGTTCTGCGGTGCAATAATGCTATATAAAATGGGTTTAAAAAAATGTACGCGTTACTTTTGTGTAATTAATTAATCTAAATTAACACGTTAACGTCCCGGCCCTACTTAATATGCATTTCTATGAACTTCATTTGTGCCCTCAGATTTTCACATAGTTGTATCTCAGCTAATTATTGTCATATTCTAACGAACTGTAATGGAAACCTTATTTATCCAGCTTTCAGATGTTGTATAAATCTCAGCTTCAGTTTAGTTTTGCCATCACAGGAATAAGTTATTTCTAATAGAAACAATTGTTTTAAATTTGTATTAATGCTTTAAAGTATTTCCGTTTTATTGCATTTTGATCAGCCTTTAAAACATTGTGAAAAATTCCCCTAACGTTTGTACAGTAGAATATGTCAATATATGATTATATTCTTGATTTAGTGGGCCTCCCTTGTCACAGGAGCCTGGGACAACGTTCCCATTTGTCTCCTACCGTTGATGGCACCGAGTAGAGAGGAGTGGAAGGGAAGGGGAAAGCGCGCCACACATGTTAAGTTTCTGTCAGCCGCTGTGGAGGCAAAGCTCAGTTTTTCAAGCCTGAACACTGCTGGATTCATAACGGATCATACACACCCAAGCCCCACCCCTTCTGCCATTTAAACTGGATAAGCCATTAAAACAAATAATTTCATCTTCCCTGGAAAAGCACTTAGTGCTCTCTGATGAGAAATGGAGGCCGCCCTCAGCCGGTAGTAACCATAGGGAATTTTTTTTCCAGTCCGATAAGTCTTTTATTTCTTCTCAACGAAAATCTAATTATTCTCAGGCATTCTTATCAGTTTATGAATTTATTGGCTGTAGTAGCAGAGCGATTAGCTTTTAGTTAGCTTTGTACTCTCATCTGAATGGATATCCTTTAGCTCGGTTCGTTATCTTGATACATCTTTCTAGTAATAGTGTGAGTTTGTCTCCTCACATTAAAGCTCAGAATTAAACGCAAGTGGTGTGGTATATTTAACTCAAAAATCTCTCTCTCTGTCTCTGTGTTAGTGGAGCCGAAGGTGTACGTCTCTGCTGGATCTTCAGCTCTGATCGATGGTGGCAATGAAACCACAGTGGCCACCTGTATCGCTGAGAGGGCTCGGCCCCCTGCAGACGTGTCCTGGGAGACGAATCTGTACGGCACGTCTGAGGCCCACATGCAGGACGATGCCAACGGCACCACTACCACCCAGGTGCACTACACCTGGCAACCGTCCCGTCACTCCCAGGGCCACACGCTAACATGTGTAGTCAAACACCCCGCTCTACAGAGCGACTTCAGGATACCCTATATCATCAACGTACAGTGTAAGTATCTTATTCGGTTTTTCAAAACAGATCCTGAATAAACAGGATCATGCACACACTATTTTATGATTTTTTTATGATTTGCTTAAATTTACTAGCCAATACTAATTCTTATTTCTAGCTTCGTATTAAAATAGAATGTAATACAGTGATTTTAAATTCTAATAATGTTTCTCAATATTTCTGTTCTGTTGCATTTTGATAAGTCTTTATATTTAAGTTACTTTAAAATTGGCTCACATCAATCAGATATAAAAAAAACAAAATGCAAGAATCAGAGTTCTTGATATTTAAACCATGCAACCACTTATCAGCCAACTGGCCACTAAACCTATTTACTTGAGTCTCATTTCTTGTGTGCACGCAAGCCTGTTTTTGTTTGCTCAAACTAACACAACAAACCCGAAGTAGCTTCTCCGTGAAGATTTCACAGGAACTTATATTTTTTCTATACCACGTCAAGCAATCAGATTTATGTCTACAGCTCACATCTGTTTTCCATATCACTCCAGTGCGGTAACTATCCACATGACATGATGTCTTGATGCCGTCTTGTGCATGATAAAGCTAAAAGCCCTTTTGCTAAGATGCAATCCTCAGGGTTTCATGAACTTATGCTGAATACTGTTAGTGATGCTTCAGACAAATGATTTATCAGCGGCGTTTAACGACTTCTGCACACAGACTTCTACTAAGCACCATTGAGCAGCGATGAAGGCGCGTAAGTGTGTATCTGCGGTGGTGGCGAGTACGTAAGCGCAGATGTCCGCTGTATGAAATATAGATATAGCGGTGAGGGGCAGGCAAAGGAAGCAGCCGGTGTAAGGAGTACGAGGAGAGAGAGAGAGGTCACATCAGTCATGGGACGACGCTTCTGTGCTCAATAGAGGCTATACAGTCACGGAAGCGTTTTTTCCCTCGTTTTCCATCCATCTTTTTTCATCTCATAGGGTCTACATGACATCTTAATTCAGCACGCTCACTTAAAGAACTTTAAAGAGCTTTTCTAAAGGCACAAATCAATACAGTGTGCGTTGTCTTTGTAAGTGGTTGTGTACTGCTGGTTAGACACACAAAGTCCCGATGATGAATTATGTTGCTTTATGATCAATTAGTAATAAAAATAATGTTGTTTGCTACTTTATTGTTGTAACATTTGTCATGGATTTAAAAATACGTGCACATAAAAGATGTTTCTGTGTCAGCAAAAAATGAAGTAATTAAAGTTGCAAACTTAAAACTGCAACTTTATTTCTTATAGTTTATTGTTATGTAGAAGTTGCTTTGTATCTGTGCCAGTGTGTGTAATGGACTACATTTTTAGAGCAATTTGAACACTCTTAGTGAGATAAAAAGTTACAGTCCTAAGTCTCAAATAGGAGGCTATGTCAAAATTGCAAGATTGTGACTTACTTGGTATTTCTTCTAACTGTATCATTTTTATCTTTCTCACAGATTAAACCTAGTTTAAACATAATGTCCTTTTTTCAAACCACAAAAAGATTTCTTTTAGTCCATGTGTATTACCTTATATAAAAATGTAAAATGTATTGCTAAAAACAATATATATTATAAATATATAATTATTAAACCTGTTCATATATAATGTATTTGTCTGTAGAGATGTACACATTTATATTGTGGGCATCTGTGTACACATACACATTATGAACCCAAAATATTAATTATTTTTCCAGACTGCACAGATTTTTATCCAATCGGGTGCTCTCAAGCATGAGGCTGCTCCGCCCCCTAATACATAACACATGGCAACTGGCAAATCATCATGGCTGCTGTTGATTTATGGCTGTGATGTAAACTAAGCCTTTAAGGTCTTTTAAAAATTGATATGTCCTGCCCAAACTTTGTTTCAACAGGAAATGCGTAAACACAGGACCAGAAAACTGCACTCGTCATGTCATTTCATAGGGTCTTAAACAAGGCATATCCTAGCCTTACCTTTCTTAAAATACTCTGAATGATCCCTTTGTGCTTTGTGTGTGTGCGCGCAGTTGCTCCAGACATCCTGGTGCTGGGCTATGATGGCGACTGGTATGTGGGCAGGGAGAATGTGCAACTGAAGTGTCGAGCCAAGGCCAACCCGCCTGCCCAGCACTTCAGATGGATCAGGTGTGTAACCACTACACTCACAATAGCTAGAGCGCGCCGTGTCTGGAATGGGTTCAAGAGTGTTATTGCCCGTTTCCTGAACTCATCTCGAAGCAGCAGATTATCTCTACCGTAGCTTTCAAACTGTCAGGTTTCAGTGTCCAGTATTAAGAGTGGATGCCCAAACATTGTGCCAAAAATGAATGCAAAGCTCACTTTTGTAATCCATTAATCTGTTAATGTTTGTCAGTATTGTTAACTAAGTTAGCCATCAATCATGTGAGCCTCGAGCAGTCGTAAATGTTTTAGCAAACCATTCTTTGAGGGAAAAAAAAAACACAGATTGGAAGTCATAGGCAAATTGACATATATGGTAGCCACTAATTTCACTTGTTTTTGTCTGCAATTATCCGTTAGATTTAGTTGGTTGTTAATATATAGGATTCTAAGATTTTGAGAAACATGTTTTCAAGTCAAACTTTTGAATGACGTTGTAGATTTCAGCTGCTACTGACATTTTCCGTAGTGCCTGTGATGATTTTTATAAAGGAAGGAGTTTATAAAGACATGTTTGCATGTTTTAGGTTGGATGGAGAGATGCCAGGTGGAGCAGAGGTGGTGAATAACTCTTTGGTGTTTATGAGACCCTTGCAGAAGAACGACTCTGGGGTCTACAGGTGTGAGGTGGCAAACGACATCGGACTGCACAGTCGAGACATTAGTATACGTGTTCAGGGTGAGTAAGAGACGTAAAAACATGACATTATCATCTTACTTAAGTTCACCAGTATATATCCTATGTGAAACTGGAGTAACAATGTTAAGAAATAACATCAAAACTTTACCAATCAAATGTATTTTAACACACTCACACACACACACACACAGTATTGGTGGGTTGAAATGTTGGCGTTATTCTGAAACGAATGGACTGACGATGCCTTATCTAATTTTCTTCATGGAGAAGTTCACCTGAAAATATTCATTAATATTTATTTGTTTCAAAAATGTATGCTGTTTATTTTTGGGTGAACTATTTTTTCGAGCCACACAGACCTTCTTTAGAAGATCTCATCACTCAGAGTTACATGGGTCTGGATCCATTTTTATGTGAGACCCAAGCTTATAATCATTTTTCAGACCATTGCCCCTGTATTAAAACACATTTTAAGTTGGCTTTTATTTTTTATGGGTTTTATTGGGTTTCCTCAGCCGTTATCTAGTTGACCTCTGAGACAGGTGTTCGATGTCACATTCCATTATGTTTATCTCCCATCATTTTTTGCCTGAACATTAAACATTGAACACTGTTGTTTAATGAGTTTCTGTGATAATCACTACTACTCCCTCCCTCTCTCTGTTGCTTTTTCTCCCTCCCTCATGCACACTTACATCTCTGAGACTGTCACGCTGTTATACAAGGGGAGAATAGAGCGGAAGCAACCTTGACTGAGAGATGTCCTAGATTCATGAAACATTCACCAGCTCTTTTCAACCGGCTTTAATTATGTATTTTCTTTTTAAATTTTCTTATGCTCTCCCCTTGAGAAAGATTCCGCTTCTAACTGCGATTCTGTGCGTGTTTGCTTGTTTTATGTCAAAGTTGTGTGCGTCCCCTTTGTGTCACTTGAGTCGTGATGTTTCTACTATAATGCCTACTGCTACTGTTTGCGTATTGATGGAGTGAATGTGGGTGTGAAAGTGTGTGTGCTGCTGTTAGTTGCTGATCTTTGTGCATGAGTATGGGTGGGCAGTACCTGTCCTGCATGTTAAATAACATATCTCTCTACCTTTCAACAATCACCCCCCAAATACACACCTTCACACTCCGTCCAAAAAGGTTGATCCATACAGCGTGGATTGGAATGAGATACCACATACTGTACGCGAATTATAATAATTTTGGATTTTATGGAAGCACAGAGAAGAGAAGCATGAGAGAGGGAGGGATTTCTGACCTTTCCGTGACTTGTTTTGTTCTCTTCCCTTCTGGACATTGACGTGCTGAGGCCAGAAGCTCTACAGTTTATTGATTTGAAACAAATTATTATTTAACGCGCTGAGCGAAATTGAATAAATTAAAATAAATTGACATTATCCATGTCCTTGTGGTTTAAGGGGATAGTTCACACAAAAATTATAATTCAGTATAGTCATCATTACTCATCATCTTGTTGATGATTTTCTTTCTACTGTAGACCAGATTTTTTTAAAGAATGATCATGAAGGTCTTTTCCATGTAGTGGTCTTTTATAGCATTAATCTCCAAAAAAGCTTAAAGTTAGTCTTGTATGAGTTGGGTGCTTTTTTACCAATTCTTCTGAAGCCATAAAACAATTTAAATTGTCCAAAATCTAAATTGATATCTGTGGAACTACTGAGTCATGGAGTCAGTGATTTGAATTGAGATCAAGTTCTGGAATGATTCGTTTAGGCCTAGATCAAAAGATCAATTTCTGAGCAGATTCAGTGAATATTTCACTCAACAGAATAACCATGCACAGCTCTAAAAAAAAAAAATAAGGGTGTCTAAGTAACAATCTGGGCTGTCGAGACCATGCTTTGCCCTTTAGATGTTAGTATCGGTCTTGGTTACACATTTGATTTTTGGTTGAACTATCCCTGTGGTTTAACAAAAGTTTGTGCCAGGAATATCGTGGGTGTGTGAAAAGGTTTTTGGATCTATTTTGTATCAAAAACATTCCCAAAACAATATACAGAACATTTCCTAAACTAAAAAGCTGCTCTTTCCTACATACGTATACATTCACTCACCAGACCCGCAGATGTATCCAAATTACCTTTAACCTTGCGGGAACAATACCGTCCAAGAATGCTTTATGTATGCTACGTTTATTATTCATTCCAGCAAGGATGAGCAAATTATTCCCCACTTTAGCTGGAGCATTTGAACCACGTAACCCTGAAGAGCTTGCAGCCCTGACTCCTGAGAGTGAACTCGCACATTCTGCACTCAATGCATGCACACACCTCACAGCCAGCCAAATAGCTCTCATTGCACGAGGAACAGGACACTACGTAATGGGATAGTTTGACTTTCAGCTTCCAGTCTCCGAGAACGCCGCTTGCATAGTCCAGATGCATGCCCCAGAATGCGATGAAACGCTACACGCTGCTCCCTAACACAATCGAGCGATCAATGCATGGTAATGGCGTTAACGCAATCTTCTATCCTAGCACCATGTTAGCAGTTAGGCGTAGCAGCCACCCAATCCTCGGGTATTCTCAACGTCTGTCCCTCTCCCCTCCCCCAGTACCACGTACCCTTTCCCTGACCCCTTCCTTCCATTTAGTTTGTTCTCATCACTCAGCTATGTGGTCATCCGTACTCCCTCTCTCAGCTAACACAAATGTTGCTCATTAGGTTTCATTGTTGCAGATGACTGTGCTTCAGTGTTAGCTGGAGATGTTAGTATGTAGCTCCTCATGAATCCCTTATCATAAAGATTCCAACTCTCCTTTCTCTTCCATGTTTTTTTTTTTAGTCGTCTTTGCTCTGGACAACAGTTTCAGGTTTGCAATCGCAAAAAAAAACTTTACACAAAACTGGAACTGTTGCATCCATGGCAATAGAGGATAGAGTTCTGTTATTCATGCTATATGTCATGCTAGAAAATATTAAAATCTTGGAAGCAGAATCTTATGACTGTTAATGATATACTGATGTAGCTGGCATTGACATTATCTACTTTTCTTTGTCTGTCCATCCCTTCCTCCTGCCCCCCCCCCCCCCCCCCCCCCCCCTCTTGCCTCTCCCTTTTCCTTCCCTCCATTAGATCCTCCCTCAACCACCACCATGCCCCCCACAACCCCTGTGCGCCTCCTAACCGCCGACATCTCTGCCACCGTGCCTGGCAATAAGCAGCGAGCCCTCATCACATCTCCAACCCTGGCGCCTCTGCCGGAGGGGAGCCTAGGCACGATTGTGGGTGGGGCAGTAGGCGGAGCCCTGTTCCTGCTGTTGCTGCTTATTCTAAGTGGAGTTTATTACCAGCACCAACGGCAGACGTTTCGCGGCGACTACTACACAAAACAGTATCACGGCCCCTCGGATATGCAAAAGGCTCCCCAGCCCCACGAGCTTCAGCACGTCTACAGCAAAGGAAGCCCTGACACCAAGCTCAAATCCAACCAGGATAATGGCACCATCTACCCGGACAAGGATCGGGAAGAGTGGGGTGATTTCGACCGCGAGCGATCACCCAACGGTCGCAGCAGAGCTCTGAGGGAGGCAGCCGGTCAAATGAATGACCATAATCATCACAACCTTGAGCATGGCTATCACACCAACCATCACCCCGTTCATCCACAAAGCTTCAGTCCAGCCCATCATATCCAGAGGAGCTCGCTGCAGCCGGAGCCCCGCATGTTTGCCGCGCCGCAAGCCATGAGCAACGGCTCCCCCTACCTGCCGGAGGACTCCTACGAAAACGACTACGTGTCGCACACGGATGGCTCAATGATCTCCCGGAGGGAGTGGTATGTCTGAGATGAACGAGCAGGAGGGGACTGCGTAGACAATTACAAAATGCTTCAGACTGCAAAATAAGGACGATCAGAGTTATGTAAAATAAATGAGTAGGAAATGCACCTTTTCTAGTAGTTTACACCTGCCGGTTTGTTTTTGTACATTTAGCCTAATTATTAGTTAGCTGGCTCAATAGATGTTTTGGGACCAAGTGAGGGTATAATTCTCGTCTTCGTTTCTTAGATTGGTGAGGCAACAAGACGTCTGCTTTTTTTCACCGATAAACCAGTTCAGGAGTGATTTAAGTTGCCAAATCAATAGCCAGTCTCCCTTCCCTTGCACAGTGAGGTGAGCTGTGTGATTTATTTAAAAGAAAGCAGTTCGAACAAATGCAATTTGTATTGAGATAACCTGTCGATAAGTGTTTCAGATCAGCCTCGCCGTGAGCGATGAGTTTCGATGAGTCACGTCAACTTTCAATGCTGTCACTCTGATGGAGGCAGAAATTAGCTCCTGTCAACAGCATGGCGGTTTCCATGGCAACATTTATTTCTTCTCTACTGGCATTCAGAGTTGCTCTAGGGAGGAGCTAGACAGGGAGGACTGTGCTGGATTTGATGAAGCCCAATGGGTCAAAGCCAGACAGAATGATTGCCGACATGGTATGGTTGTAATTGTATCAATTCAGCTTCCATTTGCAAACCCCTTCTTCACTGTGTTAGCTCTGGATTTCCTTTGTTTGTGCCATTCAAAAAGGATGTCTCTCTGCAGGAGACGGATGGACAATGTGCATTAAGAACTACTGCCATTGTTCAATGTGAAAGCTTGTCCCGTATTAATATAGCTGTCTGGCTTGTCTTCGTCAGACCATCACTGCCCAGTGTTAACAACCTCCGACTGCATTCAGCATTACGTCACGAGACGAGTCCTGTGCCTGTCTCTTGAGTTTCTGTATGTGTGTGCGTGTCTGTAATATGTAAATCCAATCAGCTGGTGTTAACCAACAGTGTTTTGATGAATCGGCTCATTGCCTGTGCAATAGTGTTCAGATTTCTAGTCACAATCGCACACATAATTTAACGCAAAGACGATAGCCTTACACACGTTACTGGTCATTAAACTGGTGTTGGCTGGATCTTAATAAGCTAGCAGATGCGTATGGTTGGTTTTTGAGATATTGAAAATGATATTGTAGTAGTGCCTTAAACTGAAGATGTGCCCTGGAAGCATTATTATGTGCATGCAGAAGTTCCGAACGAGTGAGTATCATTTTCAGAAGTATGCGAGTCGTTTTGAGGCATAAAGTGGTCAGGTCGGGTCCTCAGTTCATCATTTTGTACTGTGCTTTGTTCACCACCTTGTTTTGTGTGCCATTTTGCTTCTTTCAGACAATAACTAATCGTTTTGCTCGCATTTAAATGACTTGTGACACTTGAGTCACGGTGCACATCAAGGAGTTATAAACTTAAATGTCTATGTGTACAGGTTTGGGTGAAGAATTAGATGAAAACAAGGATGTTATGTATATATGCTGGCAGATAGGAGAACCTTGTTTTGTTTGTTTGTTTGTTTGAATTTATCGTTCCTATAGGAAGCCTGAGTTTCGACGGTGGAACGCACTAGAAAACCCACCATTACACAGTTTGTGATGAGAGGATCACACGTACACTTCTTCAGAACATCTTTTCCACTTTTTTTGTTTTATAAAAGAGCTACTGTAACAAAAGAAAATACAAAAATAATAAAAAAAAAAAAAAAGGATAGCAAAGAAGAAATGTACTTGCAATGTATAGATGATACTGAGCATTATTTTGTAAAATCAACCTTTGGGATACATTTGTTTTAAAATAAAGCACCGTTTTTTCTGTGACATGTTTCTTTGTTTTATGAGTTGGCCTCGGATCCATTTCTTGCGGGTTGGAGGGGTGAATGTTGAGGTCTTGGGTGTGACTGGTTGCTTCAGCTGCAGAAATGCTCCCTGTGGGGGTCTCCTCTACGCTTCTGAAGGCCTCCAGGGATGTATTCCTCACGCCCACTTTTCCTTTGATGTGGTTAACCTACTTCATCTCCAAAGATCCCTTCGTGCTCTAAATAAACCTGCATATTTTGTGGGAAAGCCTGTGGCTAAAAGCTTCCTGTGGATGGGGGCTAAACTTCCTCTCAGACTTACCTAGGATAGCCCTAAAGTGGGGTGGATTATGGACTTGTTGATTCTTGTGTTTGCACTGCTGTTCTGTCGATCTGTGTGAGGGAGCTGCTTGACGACGGGAAGATCAAGCACAGCAGTGGGACTAAATGGTGTTTGAGTGGTTTTTGTTTCATAGCCGTTGGAGAGTCTGTCATCCTGTCCAATCAGCTGGTGGTGGGACAAGCTAGTAATTACAGTTGTCAAAAGTTCCACAATGAGTCAATGTCCAAAGTCGACTCATAAAATGTGCCGCATAAAGGAGACCAGGAGTAAAATGGGAAGTGTTCTAATGCTTTGGACCACCAAATCAGGGGAAGAATTATAAATTAGTCTGATTGATATCTTGATATAGTTTATGTTTTACTGTAGGGATGCACTGGAATAAATAAAAAATGATGATATGGCAGATGATATTAATCTTACCTTATACTATTTTTATTTTCTTTTTTGTTAAAATGAGGGATAATAAGTGTACACAGTTAAGTATCTATTAAGAAAAGACTATTAAATTGTATTTAGCAATGACACATTTAATTGGTCAAAAGTTACAGTAAAGTTATTTACATGTTACATCATTTAAATTTTTTAAATACATTTGGGGTCAGTCGTGGCCTAATGGATAGGGAGTTGGGATTGTAACCCAAAGGTGGTGGGTTCGAGTCCCAGGTCCGGATTGTAGCTGGTGGGAGTGAATTCCCAGCACTCTCCACCTTCAATACCATGACTGAGGTGAGACCCTTGAGCAAGGCACCGTTCCCCAACTGCTGCCTGGGCGCCGCAGCTATGGCTGTGTGTGTGTGTTTGTGGTTGTTCACTTCTCTCTCGCTGTGTGTATGCCCTTGGATGGGTTAAATGCAGAGCACAATTCCTAGTATGGGAAACCATACCTGGCCACATGTCACGTCCTTATATAAGTCCCAAAATAAATTGGTCATGAAAGTTTTTGAAACTTGTTTCTTAAATAAGCATATTATAATGATTTCCCAAGAATCATGTGACACTTACAACTAAAGTAATGGCTGCTTAAAATTCTGTTTTATCACTACAGGAATAGATTACGTTTTGACATAAAATAATAAAACAAGCATAAAAGTCTTTTTTTTTTTAACTGAACTGAACTGCACTGAAACTATTTCTGTTTTTCTGAACAATAAGAAATGACCATAGTAACATAGTGATAAGAAAAGACAAAACATGCTCGTTATTCCTTCAAGAGTATACAAAATAGGGACGCTTTCCTTGCTTCAGGTATCTTAAGTCCAGTTTACTGTATAATTCCCAGGAAAGTGAGGTTAGCTCACTGAAAATAACAATGTCATTCATTATCTGAGCATTCACACTGTCATGGGTTAAGAGGTCAATGTCTCTCACTGCACTGTTTGAATAGATTCTCTTAGGAGCAGTATTACCTACCGCCCCCTCCCTGCTCCATCAGTGCCTCTGATTGGTTAAATTAGTCCGGTAGAATGGTTTTGTTTGCCACAGCCCCCTTCCAGGCCATTGACACCGTCCCCATGGCAACAGACTCTTCCTAGGCTTGTTCTCTTGAGGGATACCTGTGCCTCCTGTCTCAGAGAAACAAGAGGGGTTAGAGAGTGGATGAAAGAGGGTAATTCTGTGGGGAAAAAGAGTGAGGACAGGGGGGGGGGGGCTTGAAACAGGAAGAAGGGAGGAGTCAAAGATGCACCAAGGTTAAAAAGGAGAACTGGGGGACGATGCAACAAAAATGCATGAGTGAAGCTAAAATATGGCAATATAAATTCCTTCTATAAAAGATGGACACTTTAAAAGGCTATGATCTGTCATTGTGACCAAGACATTTTTATTTTTTCTTCCGGAGGATATTTCCTTTTGGAAAATCTGTCATTTTGTGACTCTCTGCTTCTCAGATATCCATCTTTTATGACATATTTTTCCACTAATACATCACAGTGGTCATGAAACCGTTGCCTCAATGGTAGGCTGTTATTAAATGTTCAGTGCTCCATTTTAGAGTCTCGCATTTATTAGAACTAGAAGACTGGAAAGTGTTACTGCACTTATTATTTCACAGTCACAGATATAAATATGATATAAATATAAATCTGCCTCCAGCTGGTTCTCAAGATGTCATGTTAACTACTAAATGATAAATATAAAAACACAAATTGTACTTGTAAAGTACGATGTGTTTGCTTTCCTCATGGTGATTAAAGGCATCAGATATATCCTATCCATAGCTAAATGTTTATTAGCTGTTTTTCCCTACACCCAAATAGAAATTTCTCAGCTTGGCAATAGTGTAAGAAATCCATGTGGAAAAAATAAGGAATATAATCTCTCTGATTTTTTTTCTGGATAATATTTACTTTACACTTTGCAAATAAGTTAAGCTGCTAATTTGTGGATTGTTTAGAACTCAATTCCCTTTAAATTCTCTTAATTGAATTTTAATTAAGGTAGCAGAACTGCTATTTGAATTTGGATTGAAGAAAGAACTATTAAAATGAATTCATACAATAATTTTTTATTAGGATTTAGGAAAACCTTTTCAAGATTGATGTTTAATATATAAATACTTTGTCTTTTTTTATTATTTTTTATTTTATTTTTTATTTTTTGAAGTTGTAAAGTTTTACAAAAAAAAAATCATGCAGTGATTAATTCCGTGTTGCTTGTTCTTTGTAATTTAATTGTTAAATTTATTATCATTTTATGAGTGAAAATAGTTCCTATATATTCTTAGTGTAAGAAGAATTTCTATATTCCATAAAAGGTTCTATTAAGTGTTTTGGGTTTTTTTTTCTTAAGAACATTTTTTCTTAAGGTTCTTTGAGGAACCCAAAATGCTTCTTCTAGGACATTGCCGTGAAACCACCTTTATGATAGACAGAGACCACCCAGAGTTAACTGCTCCTCTCAAAAGTAACACACACTATAACCCCTTCATTCAAATCTGGCAGTTTAAACAATGGCATTCACAACACAAGATGACCTCTGACACTTGACCTACCTACCTCCTTTCATTTACCACAAACAAACCTCTTGAAATCACTTACAGTATCTGACCAATCACTGGTCTTTCTCTCGTCTAGTGACTTCTATAAGGACAAACATATTATATTGAGTCATTGAGCCCTTTTGGTCAGCTGCATCATAAACCTTTGCCCTTTTCAAGGACGTTTCTCCAGTTCCTCCCCGCCGACTGTATTTGAGTTTCACAGTAATTAAGACTCACACTACAGAAACCCTTTCCGGTCCAACACAGGCATACTCCCTACCTGCACTCCAATATGGCTATCAGGTGTCAGCCAGCAGGGAGGGCCAGCTTTCTCTGTGTAACATTTACCAGAAAGCATTGTGATGCTTTATCCCCCACCCAGGTCCTGTTATCAAAACCTGCCGAGAGCGTTGAATGAGTTACGGGGTGTCCGTGTCCGATACCACAATCTGAGACCCATAACATTCAGTCTAAGAGAAACACCTGATCCCTTTAATCAGGTTTAAAGATGCCTGCCATCCATGAACCGGCTCTATGCGAGTGTGAACTCATTTAATCCTCCTTTACTCTGGGATCACCTCTGCTCTGAGCCGTGAATTTCCCCGCCAGAGTCTAGAAATCTCAAATCTGCTCGGTAAACATCTCTTCGACGGGATGAGAGGACCTTCAAAGGGCATGGGTCAAGTCTGGACTCACCTGTGAAAGATCTTAAGTCCAGTGGGATTAAAGCGAACTGCTAAAAGGCACCTGAATTATGGTCTTGGCACTTAAGAAAAGAACCACAGAATAGAGATCAACATTTTTCAGAAGAAGATATGCTGGAAGAATTATCTAAAGAAAAAGCTGCAAAAGAGCTTGTATATTTACACACAAACACACCAAATTCTAGAAGTTTTTATACAGTTTGCATATATTTATACGCAGAACACACACACATTTAACCATTAGCCACCATTATACTTTCCATTAAAACCAATATAATTCTCATTATATCCAATAAATCCATTACATATTCTATTGTGTTTTGGGCAGGGTTCTATTGGTTGTTTTCAGCAGAGCATGCAATTTATACAAGGGATATTGTTAATTTTGATTTAGAGCGAATAAACCTAATGCCTGTGGCTTTATTATTTGTATTTTTTCATTTGAATATTGTGCAGCAAACGACAGCTTTAACCCTTGCTGAATTGAACTGTAAAGGGTCTTGTGACTCACTGTGGGGGGCCCATCTGTGGTATTACCCGCCAGAAGGTAGAATGATGGCTTCTCCCCTGCCCCCTCCCAGCCCTGCCACCGTCCCTGACCATTGTTCCCATAGACTGATCCACATATAATCCCAAACGAAGTTAAACCTCCGGAAAATATCTATAGAGCTATACATAGAGACACGCTGTACTGGATGCTAAGCTACGTGCTAATTAGTAATAGAAGAGTGTGGAGGGTAGCAAGGGGATTTTAGTAAAAACACATCACAATTAGTGTTGGGAACATTCTCGGGTACCAACAGAGTTCCTCTGTATATACTTAATCCGTTAACTCCTTGGATATTGTGCAAAACTAGGCATGTCTTGTTAGCATTATGAGGTTGAAGGTCAACGTGATGAATCTGCAACAAAAACTTGAACTCATTCTGTGTGGGAAAATGTTTAACCCTTATATAACATTCCAGGATTTCATTGGAAAGGTTGAATTCCGCACCTTAAAGGCTACTGCTTCTTATGTCACTTTATCATTGTTAAAATGTCCTCTTCTATAGTTTGTGTAATCATCTGTAGTTGGATTATTTTCAAAAACGGTAAACACTGTCACACCACCAAAATATTGCTATTTGTTTTTAGCATTCTGAAATAAGGAATATCATCAAACAAAGATATATTTTATTCGTGTTTTAATTATGCAGCAACTTGTTTAACAATAAATAAAATGTAATGTTTTGTTTTAAACTTGTATAAGAAACTTCGCTCACACTTTATTTTCGCTATTAAACAAAAACCATTAACTACGACTTTTTCCTCCTATTTTGGGTATTTGGGTATGATAAATGTTATCCCATGACCAATTTGTACATATTTTGCAAGTTGACTAATTGACCTCGCTTCCTATCATTTTTCTAGACCCCAGTGACAGTTTAGGGGCGGAGTTATGTGAAGGTCATTTGTACAAATTTATAAGAATTGTGCAGTAAGATATGTATGATTCAGTAATGAATTCATACAAATTAGCCACCTCATAAAATATGCATGAATTACCATTAAATCTGGCTAGTATGATTAAGGGTGTAGAATATGGTCGTGCAGAACATGTGCTTTATAAACAGCCAGTGTGTTAATAATAGCTAATTTATACTATTAAGCTACAAGTTAATAGTAACAATTACCTATACTTTAGTGATTCCAAAATTAATTTCATGCTGTTTTTGATGCTTTAATTATAAAAAAAATAATTAAATAACAATTAGCTTACTTTGAGGTTACCACTAAATTATTTGCTTTCGAGATCTAACTAACTAATATAGATTACTATTCATTTCATACCATTAGCGAAGAAAGAAAATGCATTCCACATGCTGTATGCATTTCCTTCCCCTTTAATGGTATAAATGAATATTGTGATATTGAAAAATCAATATCAAATGATATGAGGAAAGAAAAAAAATTGTGAGAATGCTATGAGCCATATTACCCAGCCCTGACACGCTTCACTTTTAACTCTTCACTAGCTGCCGAAATCGCATTTTTATTACACTGCCTTCAGTTATCGCCGTATGGACTTGCTGTGCAGAGATCTGTCACAAGTGAGGTTGAATGGCCACTGTGCCAAACCTCTAATTCACTGCCAAACTTTTTGCTAACATTCTTCATCCCAGTGCTTGTTTTTAGCCTCTCTCCTCCTGACACTTTACGCCCTCGACCTTCTGCTCTCACTGTCTTTATTCCTCCAGTGCCAGCTTCTGTCCGACCCGGACGTGTGCTCAGCAGGCCAAATATTTACCGCTTGCTACTCTTAAACGATCTCTATTGAATGACTTGTGACTGAACATCCTGTTCTGTTCTCCTGTGAGAGCAGAGGTGAGCTAACAGTAACAGCACTGTGGTAATTATTGGGTTCTCGACCATAAAACCTTGAGGGAAAACACTCGATAATACATTCAATTGATTTGTATTAGGGACAAAATACAAAGAGGACAGAAAAAAAACGCAAATGCTTTTTATTGAATATCGCATTATCAATGACCACAAACTATACCATTGGTCAGGTGGTGAAAAGTTGGGTGATACGGTGTCAGTGTTCTACCTTCTTGGCTAAATAGTCTGTTGATCACCCAAAAGGGCGCTCCTTTGAGTTTAATTAATCTTAATTAATGGATGTAATCCTTTTACAGGAGTCCCGTTGCGGGGATAACGAGCTAGAAACCACATTGATTCTGGTGAACTCGCTAAATGAAGTTGCGCAAGAGTGTGAAGCTCACAGTAAAAGCGAATGAGAGAGGAGTGGTAATGACAGAGAAAGAGAGTGGAAAGGAAAGCTGGAGGAAGGAGTGCAGCAAAGCATAAGAGCACTGCGGGGTGGGGGAGACAGTAACAGCAGGCTTTAAAGGAGGGCAGCATGGGGTCCTAATTACTGAGCCTTAGAGCTGGCTGACTACAGCTTGCCCCTGCCAACCTCTGCACAACCCACCCATCCACCTGACCTGGTATGACAACAAACAGCTCTGACGCTTGATTAACAATTACACAAGAGGATGTGTGCTGTAAAATACTAATTTATTCTTTGGCATCTGCAGTTGTGTTAAGTCAATGTAGGTGTCAAGTTTAAATGTGCATTGCAAAAAAAAATTTGAACTAAGTTTATGATCAAATATTTAAAGTGTAAGCCGTTATGAATTGCTGTTTTTTCCTCTTTTATTCTAGTTTTGACATATTTAAGAGTAAAAATGAAAAAAAGGTGGGTGGATATTGATTTTATTAATTAGGAATTGTTTTGTTGTTGAAAAGTGAATGTGAAAGATCAAGAAAGCAGCTGAAAAGATGCTTGAAGTTTGCTAAAACCATACCTATAGCAATTAGTTGATACCAAATAATAAGTGATGTTGCTAAACTATTTTCGGGGGGGGGGTGTTCTTTCGAATATTTAGTCGCAGCTGGCTCCACTTTCCAATCATCTCATTAGCCAATGAGATCCAAACATATCCACAATAAATACGCCAGTCTCCTTCCCTTCCACATCTCGCAACTATAACTCACTTCATAACTAAATTTTGATACATTAGGTACAAAAACGAGACAAAAATTTGTACAAGTTTATAATGTTATTCACATTTGCATAAATAAATAAAAATATTCCTTATCACATTTCATCCAAAACATTCTGGGGGGGGGGAAATGAAAAAAATGTAGTGACTTAATAATTTAATAACTAGGCATAAACATTGCTTTTTTAAGTCACATTGGAAAAAGGGATTTGCTAATTGTAAATGTTAACTAGTTACAGCAATCTGGACAAGCATACTGTACAAAAGCTTGTTATTAAAATGATTATGATTATTACTCAAATAATAATTATACTAATAATAATCTTACCTCAAAGACAGAACATTGACAAAGACTTGACATATTCTCTTTTAAATCAATTCATTACCTACTTATATAAGTAAATTGTCATTTATTTGTTTGTTTTCTCTCTCAGCTGTTTGTGCTGCATGAGCTTTCAGTTTTTGCTGACTCTGTCCTCTCTGTTGGGGTTGTCACATCTTTATTCACGTCTTCATTTAACTGATCTGTCTTGTAGTCTCTTGCTGTTTTGTTGTTTGTTTTTTGCAATTTACATCGACACATGCTGAGCCTTCACGTTACATACAGTTGTGAGGCGCTGTAACGGGCTTTGCTTTGCTTTTTGTTATAATTTGTGGCATTTAGCCATTCCGTGCCAAGATGAGCTGTGTTTTTTTGTCTTGTCTTGTAACATGCTGAAGATAATTTTAGCAGAACTTGATGTACCTCCAATAACGCTGGCTGTGTTTATTTATTAATTAGCTTTTGTTTTTGCTCACTGCGTTGCGGTGCCTTTCAGACATGTCTCAGAAGCAGATGACATCCTCCATGGCTATTGCTGGGGCCGTGATGGGAGCTGTGCTGGCGCTCTTCCTCATCACTGTCTTCACCATCGTCCTCATCACAGCACGCAAGGCTCCCTCACCCACATACACCGATAAAGTGTGAGTATATGCAATATCTTCACTTATAGATGATCTGACATTTACTCTAACGGTCACCTGCAAGATGGGATCTGCGAGATTGCCATCTTTATTCCCAAATACATCGCGGCAATGTTACAGCTAACACTTCAGAATGTTCTCTGAACCTTTATTAGGGGTAACACTTTATTTTAGATATCCTTGTTAGATTTACTTAGTATTATAATAATAATAAATTATGAAAAACTTCATACAAGTAACCCTAAGGCAAACCCTAATCATAACCTCAACCATATAGTAAGTACATGTAGGTAAATATGTATTATTCATCATCTAAATGTATAATAACACTGTAAAAAGAACCTTAACATAAACCTTTTTAGGTTTAAAAAAGATACTCAGAACGCAATTTGTTAGTGTGACATTCTTTAAATTTATTGTTTTAAATAACTATATCTAATTAATTACGATTATGAATTCTGATATTTATTTATTTATATATTTTTTTGCGTTAACATTTTTTGGTGTATATATTTTCGAAATGTAAAAACAACAAAAAAATATTCTGACAATGTTATTTATACCATTTACATGAATAAGAATTTATTTATGTGTTTATTTGCTTATTTCCTACACTGTAAAAATGCTTTGTGTGCCTAGATTTTTTTGTCTTGTTTTCAGCCAAAGTATTTAAAAAAAAATCATGAATCAAGGACTTTTTAGACAAGAAAATTTTTTCTTGTTTAAAAAAAAACAAGACAAAATTAAGTGACTTGAAACAAGCAAAATAATCTTGTTTTTTGTTTAAAATATAGAATTTTACAAGTATTTTGGCTGGAAACAAGCGTTTTTGTACAGTTGTGAACTTTCAATAAATAAATAACTGTGATAAATTAAAGAGATTTTTTTAGAAAACATAAAAAAAAATCAAAAATTGTTATTTAGATATGTAGATGTAGATATTTTGACTTACAGTCACCTGCAATACTACACCTAGACCTTTAGTGTGTAGGACAGTTGGTGCAGTACGTGGGCACTTACTTACTTGAATTATTTAACCATTACCATGCTTCCTCAGCAACTTCCTGACCATCCTTTGAACCTGAATGACAGCAAAAAAATTAACCAGTACCACTCTGCAGTCACTGACCTTACAGACTTTGACTGAAGAATATTGCATGAAACCGATTTGTGCTCATCGATGTGATCATGTGTTACAGTCTAACATGCCAAACCGATTTACTCAGAGTCACATCCTGAAGTAAATAGTTATTGAAGACTGTTTATTCAGTCAGGATATCATTAAGTACATTACACTTTGCTTCAGCTCTGTCCGGCTCACCTGTTGCCCTGTCAGAACGAGGCTTTTCACGCTACAGCACCTCCTTATGGCTTAACCTTTGATTAGCCGCCTTAGCCGTAATAGATTTTGTCTGGTCAATTATTACTGAGCCCGCATACCCAGTCAAGGCTGTAAATGTTCTATTCTAGTGGGAGTAACATAAAACGGTTTCCTTTTGTTTCCTGGAAAGGCAACTGCATGTCATCACAAAGAGAAACAAACCACAATATACTACAGTTGTGTATTTGCTTTTGCAGTATACAGAGACTACCACACGATACATCATTGCAGAACTTGTGTGGGCAAAAGAGCTTCAGCTAGTTCTTTTTTTGACAAAGCATGTTGATTTTTTTGGTTGTTTTTGTTTGGTTCTTGTGAACAGAGCCACTTTACTGTTCTGTCACTGAGTGTCTCAAAACGTCGGCCCACAGAAGTCTCATCTCAGCCAGCCTGGAGGTCTCTCTTTTTCCACAGCCTTCAAAAAGCAGCTCCAAACTGGGCTTAATACACCCCTCAGAGGTTCTTCTCCACTGGGTTTTTCGCGCTGCGCTTAACCCTGGGTTATCAACTTGTTAGTATTGGTTTAAGGGCACTAAACGTTTTGCAGTTGTAGTTTTAGCACTACTTTTTAACCCTAGGTTAGCATCTCTTTTACTGTGCCATAAGTATCAGAATCAGTTGCTTAAAATAGACAAACAATAATAAACTAATTTTTTTTTTTTTTTTTTTTTTTTTTTTTTTTAAAGAAGGCGCATTTTCAAAAGGG
>JAUCMU010000046.1:5242633-5262113 GCA_032275025.1 Enteromius treurensis | reverse complement strand
ATGAGAAGGCGGAGATTGTAAGTAAGGGGTAGAGCCTTCGTCCCCTCCTCCCGAAACGAGTTTTAGAAAACTATGTTAAACTATACAGAGCACTTTAAGTCTATATAGAGAGTCTGCTTTACATTATCCAACTACTGTAATCCAGAATATCTTTGCGAATTCCAAAAACCAGCAGGGAACGCTGGAAAATTTCTTCTAGTTGCTTGCAAAAAGTCATTTGTCACTTCACATTAACGCGGGCCATCGTTGGCGCTATGCTAAAGTATAAAGTAGGGCCATAAAGTGTCTCTTAACACAGCAAAGCACATCCAGAAATTCTGTCCTGCAACTGTTATCAGGAGACCGGTTAACTTTATTAGAACTGGAACAATCTGTAATGTCCCAAACCCTGACTGTCTGTCTGCATCTCTCCTTCTCTTGTATTCTGAACCCACCTTCAATGCTGACACGTAATGGAGATGCAGTCAACGGCAGCCATATTGGACACCTGCCACGCTGTACGGCCATTAAACTATTAAGTCAGCTGGCCCCAGAGTGACCGTTCAGTGCAGATTTACAACCCCACAGAAGACAAGGGAGAAGAGGAGAGGGGGACAGTGGGGGATGGTTAGCATAGTCCAACATTACAGATTTATGACAAAGGAGCAGGAGGTGCTGTGGGCCTCCTCCTCTTCTTCTCTTCTCTCCTTCAACGCTGAAAGTCACCCCGTTGTCTTTAAAAGATAGAGCTGACGTAAGGACAGGAATAGCTGAAGTAACTCTGAGCTCAGGTTAGGACTTGGATACAATGTTTTAGGCAAATTGTCAGACAAAGGAATGTTAAACTTGTCTCATAACTGGTGTTAAAACTCTCTATTAGTCTTCATATACTCAAGAAAAAGCAGTGATCTGAATTTTCTTGCAATTTTGAGTTTCTGACTCTTCAGAACTGCTAGTCTCGCAATTTATATCTAGCAGGTCTAAATGAGAAACAATAACAAAAATTGTGAGAGATATAATTAAAAAGCATTAAAATAAAATAAAAAAGTTTTAGCCTACCTTTTAAAAATTGCTATTATCTTTTTTCATTGGGGAAAACAGATATTCCATAGTAAAGTTGTTTGTAAAGAAATTCAGGAGACAAACCATTGTTTTTATGATTAGGGCCTACATTAAAATAATATGATATCATTTAACAAGGCACGACTACATGCTGTTCTGGTAAAATAACCCGGAAATTAATGATACTGGCATATTAGTAACAAATAGTGGAAGTGCACACTCTTACATAAAAAAAAAAGAAACATGCCATAACAGTACTGGCTCAGAGTCTTTCAAAAACAATTCAGAGACGCACAGCGATTCATTCTGATGTGGTTTTGTCAGGATATAATTTAGCTCACGGAACAAAGCATTCACTAGCATGATCTTGCACAACACCGGAAATGATGACAGCACATGAAGCCAAGACACCTGAGAGCCGAGCAACTACCCTGCAAAGCTAATGGATGGCTTTCTCCAGGTACATTATACTTTGTTGATTCAGTATGATAAAGACTTCATCAATCACATCTACATTAGGCCCTTTTCAGTGGACAGTGAAATAACATTTCTCTTTTTTGCTGGCTCATATTTTTGCTGTCTAATAAGACATCGGATGAAGATAGATGAAAAGATATGCCGAGCCATTCATTCATCCATTGATTTGTGTCAGTAAATGGGACACCGAGGTTCATCATAACTTCCTAAAGAGATTATAAAGAGGAGCCAGACATTTGCAGCAGAACTTAAAATCCTCCACATTTATCTCACGTCTAGATGAAAAACAGCTGTTTATAAAGACTGTCACCAGTAAGTGCCTGTTGTCTTTTGGCAATAAAAATGTAATAATGGAGAGACACGGTTATTTGGGCCCGAGTACCACGGTGCGAGGACCCTGTTGGAATCGCTCTGTTTTTTGCTTTTATTTTTATTTTTTTAATAACTTTTGAGGGCCTAAACATGCTTGAAAAGACTTCGCACACGCATCAGAACTGGTGAAAATGTACATCTGATATGGGTTTCAGAAGAGGGTGTGGCAAAATGTCTCGACAGCGCCACCTATACACATTCAAAAGTGCGTGCCTCAAGCCACGTTTCACGTACATGTATGAAAATCGGTAAACACATTTAACACACCAATATCTACAAAAAAGTATGTTGGAGCAAAATTCATAATCCAACAGGAAGTCAGGTATTTTTTGTAATATCAGCAAATTTTGTATCATTTTAAGGCGTCATACTTTAACAAACTATTCCCAGGGATTTATGCAGATCAGCAACAAATTGTGTCAGTATAAACTAAAGGCCTTTGCGATGCTAAATTGTGAAGATCTAGAGCTTTCGTTGAAGGACGTCTCCATGGCGGCCTGGCGGAATTTTGGTAGTTGTTATAACTCAGCCATACAATGTCCGATCTACCCCAAACGTCACATGTTTGAAAAGACTCCTGACCCGAACAGATCAACATTCTCATATTCAGCTATAGTCATAGCACCACCTGCTGACAACAGGAAGTGACATGTTTACTCTGTAATGAACTTCTAGAGATTTGATGGCATCAACATTTTATTTGGTCAGTCTAATCTAAAGGCCTTTGGGATGGTAAGTTGTGAAGATCTTGAGTTTTCGTTAAAGGGCGTGTTCTTGGCGGGATCACAAATTTCGATGTTTCGCCATGGAAATAAAAGTTGTTGTATCTCATAAAAAGCCATAAAATGTCAGATCTGCCCCAAACTGTCCTGGCCTGAACATATCTGAAGGACAATACTCCATTTAAATCATAGAGCCATCAGCTGGCATCAGGAAATGACTTGTTTAATATAACTTAAACATACCATGTTCAAACTGCACCAAACTTAATATGTTTGATAAAAGTATGAATCTGAAGACATCTACATATCAATTGTTAATTATAGACTTCATAGCAGGTCGTTTGACACATATAAATAGCTTTTACATTTTATTTCTATATTTGCTTCTTTAAATTTGTATTGCTCACTGTTCCTTGTCTTCGTAAAGCCAGGGAGGATGCGAGGGCCCTTTAATCGCTGCTTGCAGCTTTAATTCTACTTCTGGCTGTGAGTGTGTTATTATAAAAGTGGTTCTCAGCTGCTGGGTTGCGAGTCAAACAAGGAAATGACTCTTATGAAACAGTTCTTTTATTGAGTCAATGTAGATGATTCTCACTCAGTCTGTGCTCTTGACCACTTGTGTACTGTACTGTATTCGGCTCTTGTGTTTAGGTAGGTGTGAAAAGTGCAAGTATAAGTAGAACTTTAATCGGCCTGATAGGGCACACTAAATCAAGTTATTAGAAGGCTTCATTGCACTTTTTAAAAATATGTTTCTAAATGCCTGTTCATCTGTCTCTATATAACAGATGACACTCTGTATTTTATTGTGGTGTTTCTAATTAGGCTTTATTAGGTGTCACCGTCATTTATAAATCATCTCCCATGGCCTCTTGGGATAGTAAAATATCTATTGGATGCACACTTAAGAATCTCACCAGAAGTAGTGGGTCATATGGAAGCTTTTTGTTTTAATATGTTGTATTTCAACATACTAGCCTACTGTTTTCATATACTAGCTTTGACCCACTATAGAGAAGAGGAAATATGCCATTTTAGACACACCCATAGTATGCATTAAGCACAATGACCTTTTGCATTTTTCAGACAGCCTTGAAACTCACTTCCTGTGACTTACATGTGTAGTCAAGTGGCCAAGACGGCAGTTGTCTCACCCAATGAATTATACCGAGTTCAAAACTAAATCTCTGTTTCCTTTAAGGTCCTCTTGTACAGATACAGGTACAGATTTACAACATACTCTAGTAATATTACCATTTTAGTTGAAAGGCTGAAACATTTTACTTAAATAAATCGTATGTAACAAATAATTATTCATCAAACTAGTATTATACGAATAGAAAACCACAATGTAATATCTGAGGAAAAACCTGAAGCAAAACCACTGCAGTGAAAAGCACTGTATATGAATCAATACAAAATGTTGTTCTATACAATACAACATCTCACTATGTCATATCCAGACACCCTTGTGATTTCTCTGCTGTTAAATCAAGCTATGTCGGGCACTGCCCTTATTGGATTGAAACTGTGAGACTGTTTCACCCAACTTCTTTTTTTTTCTAATCATTATTTATGAGTTTTTTTCTCTGTTCCGTTCTGGCCGTTAGAAGAGAGAGGCTTACTTTCTTCTCCTTTTTTTCTTTTTTTTTTTTTACAGGAGCCCAAAAATAGCATACATTTTTCTTTGTTAGTGAATGTCGAGGCAATTCAGGCCCGGGCACCGAGCTTGTGGAGGATACATCTGGTGTTATAAAGAGGAGAATGTGTATGCAAGTGTTTTGTTAACACCGGAGGGATCAAGGTGCCCTAAGGAGGGGGATGGTCACGTGAACGATTGATTCTGCTCAATGTCTCAATACGTCATTCCTTCTCTCTCTCTCTCTCTCTCTCCCCTGCTCTCTTTCTCTATTTCAATTGTCCTGCTATTTCTCCATTTGTCCATCCATTCCCTGAAGACTGCCACTGCACAGGCCTCTCCGACTATTTTCACAGCTTCCTCATCAAAATGGATTGCATATCTGTGATCTGACCTTTAGTGCAATTATGTCAAAGCACCTAATGGACATCTTGAAGTAAAGATAGGTAAAAAACTCACAACTAAATATATTTCTGGCACTGTGAATGAACAAATGGAAATGTGACAGCTGCTCCATACAGCCACGGTACGATTGAGGCATTAGTGACCCTACTGTATACCTGCTGATAGCTACATAATCTCAACACTATTCGGCCTGAAGCGTTCCGGATGAATGTATCCACAGGGACAGCTGGAATAGTCAGAGACATTCCCGGTTTACAGTGCCTTCCCTTTCTCTGGTCCGGATACCCAACCATAGCCATCTAGACTCACTCCTTGAATAATTTCCCTCTCTCAGGAACAAAGAGATTCTCTCTCAGTCTGTCCCAGAGATTATCTGGGGCCATTGTGGCATTTCGGCTTCAGTGAATGAGATCATTCAAGCGGCTTTCACAAAGCCAAAAGAACTGGGAGAGAGAGTCTAACTCTTAATTGAAAAGCCTTGCTATAAAATTACAAGTCAAGAAGTTCAGTAGTTTGCGAAGTACGAAAACCTCTAGCTGTGTTTCACGTCCCCGTCTAAGAGAGATGGATGCTGTAAATGTACAAGAGCTCTCAGCAAAGAGAGAGAAAACAACATCGGAGCGTAGGATCAATAAACAGGCATTTGTAGCGAAGAGAGGATCCATTAGACAATCAATAACATTAAACAATGCAATGAATGATTAGTGTTTTTATGAAGTGAATTAAGTTATGTCACTCATTTTATTTATGCCACTGGGATAAAAATGTGTCCAATTTTGAGTTTCCTGACCTATAAAAAGAGGTTTCTGTGATTCACCTTGCAGTGATCTCTCCATGACGCAGTTCTTGCTGTGAAAGCACTTTCTCTTAAACTCAATTACCGCTTCTTTGCCAGACAGACTCATGCACGACTAGTGAGAATGACCAGCACTCAAATGTAGTGCACTACTTCCACTTCTTTCCAATAATGCCGCTGGGTAAATCCTGCTGTGAGATCATGTTCTATCATTTGAGTATACACAGCTTAGTGTATTTTAATGGGCTCAAGGTGTGCATCCGTGTCTGATTCAGCTGGAATCTGTTTGATTCTGATGGCTGCTGATGAATTGCACGGCAAATCGATTCTTCATTTCGTGTCACTTTTAGAGTTATTTTCTGTATAGTTATTTATTTAGTTTCATTGCAGATGTTTCTGGTCAAGTGCGAGAAGTAGAGCTCATTCGTGCTGACGTACTTGAGATAGTATTTCCCTCCACCGCTTTCATCCAACCACAATCCCAAAATGTGTTTGCTTTATGACCAGGGGTTGAAAAAAAAATGGATTCGGTTTGTAAGAGTGAAAATTGACATTTAGGGGTAATTTTAATTGATTGTGTGTGAACATTGCTTGACAAAAATGATGATGAATTACACACTTTAGCTTTGTGTTTTCCCTATTGTTCAATTTATTATGTCTATTTACTACCAAAAGTGTATTTATGCATTTAATATCAGTAATGAAGAGTTAATAAAACTGCAAAACACTGATACATTGCTCAACAAGAGGGATGGCTTGATGGTGTAAAAAAAAAAAGTCTGTTGATCATATTTATGTGCTTTCATATCTTGCACAATGAACATCAGTTTATTTTGATATGCCCCTAGGTTATCTGACTGCAGATTTATTATGGTCAGGTAATTATACTACATATTTTTTCCAGTAAAACGGTGTTTCGGGGGTTCATATATATATACATGGACATTTAAAAAAATACAATAATATGTATTTAAAACTTTAAAACAAAGACAGAAAAATCTTAAGAGTCAGCAGTTAGACAATTCAGCTGTGATCCAATGAGACAGAGCATTAAATACATTTAAATAGCTTAATAAAGTAAACCTTCTAAAATGTAATTTTTCCTCATATCCTCATTTAGAGATTTCCCACTACTGCAATATAACAAACAGTGACACACAGGGGCAGTTTAAAGCTGAAGTAGGTCTGAAGCAGGTTATTTAAAACAGCAATGAATTCAAAATGTTCCTCTGAGTGCCACTGTTCTTGTCAGTGGAGTCTTGCTATTTTTCCTTGCAACCCTGAGTGTTCCTGCAGTGCGCATGAAACTGTCTTCCCTTGGTGTGCGAGATGTTCTTTTTTCGTGCTTTCTAAACAGTCTCCTCCATAAATTTAGAAGCGATGTCAAGTTATGGATGGTGCAGATACTCTTTAAAAAGCCTGCGAAGACAATTACCAGATTTTGTTTATCACCATTCTGGCATGGAAGTATTTGCACATCAAAAGGCATCCTATATTTGTTTCTGTTCAGCATTAGAATGTCATCTGCAAACAGTATGTAACTGAATGTTTTGAAATTGACCCTTCTTGAAGGAGTCTGCATCCCTAGCAGCTGCTTATTTACCACAAAAGAAGCAGTTCTGTGTAAGGCCGAAAATATATGATGTGATGTTTTGTATGTTGTCGGATACAAAAAAAAGGCAAAAAACATTGAAAACAGGTGTTTACTGGGGGTCTTGTTGCACTAAAGACGTACAAAGTAAAGGGAGGCAAAACATGACTTGTTATAAAGTCACTAATAAATTAGTTTTGAATTGCTCTTTAATTCGAAACATTAAGTATGAAATATTAAAACCCAAATAATATGCACAGTCCCACTGGGAAATGTAATTTTAAAAAGATTTGTGCAACATGCGGTCCTGGCCCAGAGCTGCTGTGATTATATGGTCTCCTTGTACCCTCTAGTGGACAAAAATGCACTAGCAACAGTAACTAGGTTCAACTTTTTCTATGAAAATCAGTAGAAAAAAACCTTCTCAGGCAAAATGAACCAATGACTATAAATAATACACGGTTTGAGTTAAATGAATACATTAGACATACATCTAGACTTCTTATGACTGAAGTGTGCATCAAGAAGCCTGTTGTTTAATTCTTTTCAGAAGACCTATTGAAGAATCTCCTAGCACCGTAAGAAACGTACTGTAAAACACAACGCTCGTTTATAACTCCCAAACCCCTGACCCTGCTGAACTCGCAGGGCTACAGCTGCAGCGTAAGACTTTGTTTGTTCAGTGTACTCCACATTTCTTCTCCTCACCCCCATCTCTCTCTCCCTTCATTTAGTCTTCTGTTTATGTTTTGCTGTGGGGGCAGGGGAAGGTGCTGGGGCCGGGGCCGGTGGAGGTTTGGCCAGTGAAATCACAAGATCAACTCTAGAAAAGAGAAGTGGAAAGCATGAGATACATTTAAGAAAGCGAATGTGGTTTGATTATCATTTGTGTCTTTGAAGGGAGGAATTAAACATTTAAAGGAATAGTTCACATGATTTACTGATTCTGGCCTTTGGAGATGTAGATGAGTTAATTTGGGACAAATTTAGAGAAATTTTATATTATGTCACCAATAGATTCCTTGCAGTGAATGAGTGCCACCAAAATGAGAGTCCAAGTAAGCTCTATTATTCTATATAGCTCTATTATTATTATTATTCTATATTATCTATTATTCCCGATTAGCAGGGAATAGCTGTGATTGTAATAAACAAATCCATCGTTTTTAGCTTCCAGCTAAAATATAAGTTTGCTATTTCTAATATTGCTTTCTCTGGCAAGAGAGAAATCTGCACAGTTCAAACACCATTTACCGGTGAAAAAAAGTCCTGGACAGTTCTGGACAAATATGATTTTGATGTGCTTGTAAATGTCCAACTGGGGTGGAGTTTTTCACTGGAGGAAGTATTTTTATGGATTATACATTAAGATGACCAAAAATGACCGTTTATAGTTTTCCAAATCTTTTCTGATGAGAAAAACTGATTAATCTACACTTCGGATGGCAATTTTTCATTTACTCACCCTCGAGTAGTTTCATGCCTTTATCATTTTCTTTGTTCTTCTAAATACAAAGGAAGATATTTTGAAGAATGTTTGTAAGCAGGCTGTTTTGGGTCACCATTGACTCCCATAGTTTTTAATTTCCTACTATGGAAGTCATTGGTGACCCAAAACAGCCTGGTTACAAACATTTTTTCAAAAAATCTTCCTTTGTGTTCAGCAGAACAAAGAAATGCATACAACTTTGGAACTACTTGACGGTAAGTAAACTACTCCTTTAAGATGTAGGCTTGATTATTTTTTTCCTGGCTCACTTTGGATCGTTTTCATTATGGCTCATGTCAGAATGATGAAGACTTACATTTCGGTGCCTTTTTCTACAAGTGTTTTGATTGCTCTGACAATCTTGTCAATCCTTTCCTGTCAAAAATGGAAACCAAAAAAATAAGTCCTAATTATGAAATAGCCTATTCGTAAACTAGTAAAATCTGATGATAAGTGCATCTGAAAATAATGCATATAACCCCAATTGTAGGCCTGTATGTAAAGTCCCAATGAGGTGCACGCATTTACCTGTTGAAGTCTGTACAACAGTGGCAAAGAGAAGACACATATCACACCTGTTCAAAGGTGATAAATTACTCTACGTTAATATCATCATCACATCAAAGCAGTAATACTTGATCAGGCATGATCCATGCACTCGGACACTGTTTTGACATTAAGTCAAAAATAGTGTCAGCTGTGATTCGTAATGAATTTTTTCGATAGGATATGCTTACCAGTCATCAACAGCGTGAGACCATTGGCTTGGACCCCCACATAGGTCAACAAATACAGAAACACAACAAACTACACAAACAAATAAAATACAATCATTCAGATAAAAGCGTTTTAATCACTTTACTTAAGATTTTTAAATTGTACTTACATTTAGATGTTTTTATCTAAAGACATTAACAGTGCATCGAAGGTAGCTTATGTTGTTTTTTTTATCTGTATTTGTGTTTGCTGGGAACTTGAATCTGTGGCTAGCACCCTGCTGTATGATAGGAACAGTGTGTTCTTATCATAATAAAGGTTTCCAAAAAAACAGATTTCTTTACTTTCACACATGCTTTTTCTCACAGAACCGTTGCCTTTGGGAATGAAAGCACGTGGCAATAGTTCATATCAGGACTAATTACGTAAGTGAGTAGTATCCCCTTATGTGGTGAAAGTAGGCCATAAATTGCAGTGAAAGCGTGAAAAGCGCTCGGTGTAGCTGAGGTGAGATATTTAAGACGCGTGCGAGACCTTCACTGAGTCCATGATGCTATCGATGAAGAACAGCCTCTTCAACTCTGTGACAGCCGTAGCAATCAGCAAAACGATTTGTTCCGCTACGCGAACTGTGTCCTCATCTGTCAGCGTACGGTCCTCATCCAAATATGACCTTTTTAATAAAGAAAAGTGGGCCAGCTGAGAAAGATTACTCGTATTAATCCAGACTTATTTGAGTTGCTTTTTCCCTCCTTCAATATTTGTTTTAAATCTGCACATCTGTTATGCATCTCAAGAATTAATATTTTAACTCACGCTCGACTTGATATATGAATCAGTGATCAATGAACTCAAGTCATCCGTTCAAACCAACTTGCAAACAGGGCAGAGTGTTGTTTTCATAGCACACCACAACTGCACTTGTTTCGTCGTTTAATGAATAAATTAGTGATTTTACTAGTTGACTTCTGCAACTACGCCATCTACTGTAAACAGCAGAATTAGTTACACCTTTAGTGTTAAATCAGTGTAAAACTTCTTTGTACTCACTGAAAAGGATGGAATCCATCATTGAGGCGGACAAGCGTCATGGCTTTGTAGAGCAAGCATACAGGGAGAGTGAAGGCCATGATGCCTAAACCAAGGTTGGACAGGATCGTGATGGCACTGAGCTGGAACAAACAAGCCAAACCCACAACCAAACCTGTAAACACCAGCCCGGTGGTCCCCACATCTCGCCAGTATAACAGATCCAACACTAGAGAGGGGAAGAGAAATTGATGTGTGAAATGTCAGGGAAATAAACATATAAAGAGGCAGAGTGATGGAAAGATAGAGGAAAAAAAGACTTAAGGAGAAATGCAATGACCATGCAGCACTGCTTTGAAGCTGGTCTTTAAGGGGGATGTGTGGTGGAGTATTTGGGTGGTCAGATATGCATCTTTGCACAGGGTGCCTGGTCATTTTTTAGTGGTAAAACAGACTATCAAATTACAAATGCAGATTTTTATTCAATGTCTGAGTTAATCTACAAATGTTTGCTTTAAAATAAATAGCATATATATTTTTTTTTAAATAAAACATCAATTCTTTGTCTTTATTTGGAAAATTAATAAAGATAACTAAGTACATAAAATTAAGAGAATTAAAAGATTAGATTAAAATATTTAATTTGATAAATTACAGTAAAGTACATTTGCATATAAATATTGTTAAAAATCTTCTTCGTCATCTTATTGTCCAAGCACTTTGTTGAAAATGAAAATGTATCTTAATTTCCTGTTTCAAATAATGTAACATCATTCAGGAAGAAAACAAGTAAGTTTAGCTTTTTCCTTAATGTGCATTCTTATGTTCGACAAAGGGGGGAAATATAAGATGGCAAAATTGATGCCATATGTAAATATACAAATATCTGCAACCTTTTTTAATTTATTTAGCTGGAAGCCTAAGCAATGAGTGGTGATCTGTGTCTACACACCATTTGTTGATACAGATACAGATGACCTGGATGTATTTAGAAATTTTATTTGTATTTTATTAATAGAGATTGCAACGTGATAATCACCCGGTGCTCAACTGTTTACATATGCTTTTATAAAGTTTAGTGATAGAGTTTCAAACTTTGTTTGTGTAGAAATGATCTACTAGTACTGGGAGGGATATAAAAAAACTAAATATTTTGTCAGTTTAAACATTGTCTGTTATTATTTTTGTTTTTTATGTCAGGCAATGTGAAGCAGGGTGAAAACTCTTGAACAGAGGATGAGCACGGCTCAGAGGAATTAAAAAACAACACTTCAAAGGACAGAAAAGAAAAGGGTGGAATTCAAAAATTCTCAAATCCACAGAAGTGGCCTTAAAAGCTGTCAAGGACTTGAAATTTACTTTAAAAACTAAGTTTTAAAATAAAAGTATTAAGGCTGTCAGAGGTTTCCATTTAGCATTAATTATAAAAACGAGTAAGAAGACGTGTGATCATCAAGGCCAGCTTTGCCAGAAACACTTGATGAAAACACATTGTCCAACAAAGCTTAGACACATTACAAACATTTCTAACAGCTTATCTGTACCAAAAGTGAATCCAAAGAATTTGCATATTATTTTGTACAATTGCTGTAATTAAGAGCCAATGTTATATCTCTGAGACAAACATATGACATAAACGGACAAGAAGCCGTCCTGTCAGAGAGTACATGGACACAAACACAGGGTAACAGCTAATGGCAGTGTGCATTTACACGCCCCTTCCCCTGTGAAGCCAATAGACCCCAACAGCTGTTGATTCTGATTATCCTCCAAACGCAGGTGCAAATCTGTGCTGTCGCGCACGCTGGTGCAAAGCTGAACAAGCATTTATAAGATCAATCCAAACCCTCTGAAATATTCTCTGCGTAAAAACTCTTCCACGTGGCTTGCTAAAGCACTTTATTGCAGGCTAACATGGCCGGGTCAGATTGAATCTCTCCGGGGAGACGTCTGTCAGCATTGCCAAAATAAGACTGAGCGAAGATGTCACCTCCTTCATTCAGACATCAATGCCTCCTTCTTTTTTGCCTCAAAATCCTAGAGTCATGCATCGGTCGGATCCTAATCCATCCATCAGATTCCCATCAGCCTGCTACGTCCCATTGAGAATCCTATGTGATGTGCTGAGCAGTCAGCAGTATTACTATACCTCTAGTGTACACCGCTCAACTTCAATCTGATCTCCTAAAACTCCTCCACCCTCCTCACCACCTCACTCAGTTTCTGCCAACCTGCTAGTCACGCACCAGCACATTACACATGTAAATAACACAGCCCAGGAGAGCTGGATCCCAGCGCAGTGGAAGACTCTCACCTTTGCTGGCCATTTCTGCTGCTTCCACACCAAACCCCCTCTCCACGAACCCTCTGGGCTTTTTTTGGCCATCCTAGCGTTGTCAGCGGGAAGGGGTTGGCCTGACCTAATAATATCTCAACCACTTGGACACCCCATCTTTATAAACACACACACACAGCTCTCCTCCCTCATGGCCCGTTCAGAGCTTAAGGAACCTGAGACGTCAGCATGTGTCTGTGTGTAGTCAAGTCTTCATCTCGAGGGAGATGGCGAACCTTAGATACAAGCAAATTATTCAGACATTCCTCAAAGAGTGCTCTGCTTTATCTTCTTACATGCTATGAAATGTGCTGGCCTTTAACACCCAGCTGAAGATGTGTGTGTGTGTATGTACTGGTATTTACTACATGGGGACCATGTAGTAAATGATCATTCTTTGATAATTCTTTGATAATTCTTTGATCATTCTTTGATAATTTATGATTACGTAAGTAATATAAATGATATATAAAATGATAAAAAAAAATTGTAAAACTTTTTTTGTAATCATGATAAAAATATCACTGTTATTATGTTTTGGGTTTTTTTTTATGATTATTTTAGGCTGCTTGGCCCAGCAGATGATCCAGTACTACAAGCATCTGATCACGTAATGATCATCCTGCCATCAAACACATTTATTCATGAGCCATTTTTGTTTGCGTCATTCCACAGACTCGCAAAAAGAGTTAAAAAGACAAAAATAGTCTGTTATGTAATAATGTTTACGAATGCATTTTTGATTTACATAATCCACTAATCTGTCTGAATCAACCTTTGTTAGAGTCTCCCAAGTTCATATTTAAATATGCCATTCATGAATTCTGCTTAAGGCGAACCATGTTCTTTAAAATGAATCACTGAATCTCCTTCACATAACATTTTTAATGAGAGTTTACATTGTGCCGTCTCTCTCAGCCTTTCGCTTTCACTGGGCTGCTATGAAAATCTGTTATGCGCATTAATCTGTGCATGTTAGGTAATCCAAAATGATCAAATGTTCAGCAGAGATGATTAACAGAGGGAGTTCAAGAAGAAAAACCGAGGGAGGGAGAGAGAGAGGCACTGAACATATGAAAGAGAGAGAGCCACTCTGCGAAAGGATTGCATGTCAGTGTGTACAACAAGAGGGAGGACACTGCAAAATGATTGGTGCACAGAAATAGCTCAGCCAATCAGAGCGATGACAGGAAAATAAGGGGCTCAGACAGAGAGAAAGCTTAGAGAGAGGGAATATCACTGACATATAGAGGAGGAAGGCAACAAAAGTGGATCAAATTGGAAAGAGGCACTATGACTACAGATAGATTAGATCTTAGTGAGATGTCTAGCAATGGATAGAGAGACAGAGGAAAGAATCAACCGCTCTACATCAGATCACTCGAGGATGCTTCAAGGTGCACAATCAGCCTCTCGGGAGATAATGCTGTGAAGGCCCTGAGCAGCAAGGCTCAGCCGAACCAAAGCCAGTGAGCTACAGCATAGGGTGGAGGTCGTGTACGGATTTGAACAAGTAAAGGAAAAAAAGCATGAGGACATCCAGGAAAGGAAGCGTGGAAATGCCTGCTTTTGTAAGGCAGCTGGTGAAGGAGACAGAGAAAAGGGTCACCTCCTTTTTTAAAGGGGGACGAGGGGGAGGCGCAGGGGAGCTGTCTGAAGGCGAAGAGGTAGGAGAGGAGGAAGGGGTCGTCCCTAGCCCCTACTTGGACCGACCGGTTTTGGACAAGCACATGCAAGAGGGCTGTGCCTCCTGGGGGCTTACCTACGCCCTGGCCAGCATGCAGGGTTGGAGGGCCCACATGGAAGATTTCCACAACTGCTTTCCTCAGCTAGGAGGGGAACTGGCCCACTGGGGGTTCTTCGCAGTGTATGATGGACACGCAGGGAGCGCGGTGGCCCAACACTGCTCCCGAAACCTGCTGGACCACATCCTGGGCACAGGTAAGCAGCAAGCTCTTCTACAAACAGCAGGACATTTTACATTTAAAGCAGGCATGGTTAACCTTACAATAGTACTCAACACTGATCACAGTCAGACACCTCCAAATCCTTCATCTCTTTAATTCAAATTATAATAATTTAACTAAATAATTACAGAATTTAAAAAATCAGACTTTAGCCCACTTTTTACTTTGAGATCATTCTAAGGTTAACAGGATGTAGTTCAATAGCCATGATGCTGTGTTTGAAATTTTTTTTTTTTTTTTTTTTAACAAAGCATATACATAAAACCAAATAAGAAATAAAACAGTAAGCATGTGTCCAATTCTGTGTCCTAAATGCAATTTGGGAAAGAAATCAATCAAATCTTCAACTATTCAGACGCAACCCCCTGTAATTTAATTAAATGTAACAGATTACAGTTGCATTTATTTTGTAATTAATTCTGTTACATTTAACTAGTTACTCCTCAAAACTGCTTATATATTTGCGCATCAGTGGTCATTTGAGAGCACAGCAAGCCTAATAACTGAGTGGTGTTTGATGAGAAATTATATCACGTGGGAATCCGTATTGATCTCTTTAGATTAGATACAAGAGGATCTTGTCAATCTCAGATTGGATTAATTTGTAAATTTACTGTACATCCAAAGCCAAAGCAACAATATTACCCAATTAAGCGGTGTTCTGACAAGTTAATTGTGGTGTATAACACGTTCCTAAAGCAATTAGAAGTGGCCTAATGGTTGATCCTTGCAATCTTCTCTAATGAAGCCTTTAGGCTCGTCTTTGCAACCATGCAAACGTGATTGTTTGAAGTCACCGAAAGGCCTTGTCTGTTATTTAGTGACGCAAGCTCTTCCTTCTCAGGAAAGATCAGAGCAGATGAGGATGTGGGAAGGGTTACTGAGGGCATCAAGGAGGGCTTCTTTCACATGGACAAGCACCTTCATGCCATGGCCTGCCGTGAGGGTTGGGAACGCGGTGGGACGACTGTCATTGCCACCGCCATCACTCCACACCACATCTACTTCGTGAACTGTGGGGACTCTCGAGCGGTCTTGTGCCGTGCTGGACGGGTGGCCTTCTCGACGGAAGACCACAAGCCCTTCAGCCCAGGTGAGAGGGAGAGGATAGAGAACGCTGGAGGATCGGTGACTCTGCAGCGCATCAATGGCTCGTTGGCGGTCTCCAGAGCGCTCGGGGACTTCAGCTACAAGACAGCCGAATGGCGGCCGGTCACGGAACAGATGGTATCGCCCGAGCCGGAAGTGTCTGCTGTGGAGCGCTCGCCAGCAGATGAGTTTCTGGTTCTGGCCTGCGATGGTGTGTGGGACACTGTCACTAATGAAGAGCTCTGTGCCTTCATACACAGCCGACTGCGTGTCTGCACAGACCTGAGAGAGGTCTGCTCCCAGGTGATCGACCTTTGCCTCTATAAGGTTAGTAAGAACAGAAGATTTTTTGCAATCTGTTTTTGATTTCTACTTAAAGTCTATTTTCACATTGAGGTTTTGGGTTATTTCTGTACTTCACAGCTTTTTTCAAGTAATGCTATGTCACTTTAAACTGTATTTATTTTTTTTAATATTTAAGGTATTTCTGATATATTTTAGTTTCTTACATGGCACCATATTTTGGGCCTGTTTACTGTCAAACCAAAAATGATTCAGACACAAGGCCAGATATAATGTTTGACATTTTTTACTAGTGTGTGCAGGACATTACAGTTCAGTCAGGATAGCAACATTACGTGAACTGTGACATATAAAATATTCATACAGTAAACTACATGTGAAATTGAAAACATTTGGGACCAAAAATTATTTTGACCTGACCGTGTTTGCTTAAGGGTTCTTTATTGCTAATGCAACCATTTTACACCACAGACTGAACAAAATTTCTTGGAAATTAGTTGACCTAATTGTGAACTTGAATTTAACAGCTGAATTTTGGTTGATTGTGATCCACTACATACCTATCATTCAAAGTTATCTGACATTTTCAAGATGAATTTGTGACACAGTTTACTCTTCAGTTTTATTTCTTGTTCAATTTTTTATTACCATTTTCTAAACGATAGCAAATAAATATTTGATAGTTAAACCTTGAACCTGATGTCTGTAGGTCTAGAATCCATGGTTTTCATTGCCCAAAGCCCGCCCTTGAGGCTGTTTGACTGACATGTCAAACAACCAATCACAGTTCATTTCTGGGCCGTGGGAATGTTGCCACAATAACAGACCGGTGTGTAAAACTCTCGTGGAGTATTTTTAAAGATTCTATACTGCAAACTTTAAATATTTCACATATTTTTGAAAATCCAGTGTTTGGTTGATTTTTTTCAGGAGAGGGTTTGGCGTAACGTCAACTTTGTTTTCAGGCAGAACGTTAAAGGAATATTTAATCCAAAAATAAAATTTACGCCATCAACTACTCACTCCCAAGCCATTCATGACTTTCTTTTTTCAGACGAGCACAGTCTTCAGTTTTTTAAAAATGCATCCTGGTTCTTCCAAGCTTCAAGAGCATCAGGTTCTGGCTTCTTGGCTGACTTCTACAGTAACTCAATGTACGATGTATGACGTAAGTTGCATCTTACGTCTTGTCATATGTCAGCCAAGAAACCGGTACTCGACACTCTCACAGAAATTAATTGGAAGTCGGTTATTTACATTGTAATTTTAAAAATAGAAATGTTTTTGTTACAAAAACCCATCGATCTGCTTCAGAGGACAAGTGATAACCCCCCAGGAGACATATAGGTTAGTTTTATGTCGCAGTACTTGCATATATATATTGAGTTTCCAAATTATGGCCACCATCCACCAGCATAACTGTTAAAAACAAAAAAATTAAAAAACTCCAACTGTGTTTGTCTGTAAGAAGAAAGTCATATACATCTAGGATTGCTTTGGGGTGAGTAGTTTAATGGTGCAGTTTTGATTTTTGGGGAACTTTTTCATTAAAGATCACGACACATACGTCTCCCGGAAGTCCTGTATAATTCTTAATTCGGAAACTCCTGAAGTGTTTTTTTCCCTTTTTGTGCTGACCTGAAAATGTCATCATCTTTCTCTCTGCAGTAAGACAGAACTCTGCTCTGTCAGGACTGCACTTTTGACCACCGTCTCAAAGTGAAGCTGTATTCAGCCACTAAGCTGCATCGGGATAAACTACTTTTAGCCTTGGTGTGAGGAGATTACAGCATTCTGCCTAGCATTGTGCCATGTAGGGATACACAGCCAACAACATCCCTTAGAAATGAAGGATAAGGTCTGCATTACCGTCACCAATTCCAATCTACTTAATCATCAACGTGAGGTAGTTGTCCTTAGAACAAAAGCCTCAAGACTGACTGATAGCATCACCTTAGTGCCTGCCTATCTAAAGAAACATCAGAGGAAAACGATACAGCTGAGTTTAGCGATTAAATCATTTAGCAGACACGTAATTTGCACATCTAACTTTCCCTTCTTTTTTTGTGTCTCATCTGCTTGAATTTCTAACAGGGGAGCCTTGATAACATCAGCATCATTCTAGTTTGTTTTCCTGGCGCCCCCCAGCTGTCACCTGAAGCGCTGCACCAGGAGGCCGAGCTGGAGGACTTTCTGGATTCCAAAGTAGCTGGTAAACCATCTTAATAAATGTTGCTTCTTTTGATTTTGCTCATTAGATTTACACCACTGAAGATTGCAATCCTTTCAAAGGAGTCATATATCAGGTGGTCCCTGCGTGAGGAGCAGTCATTGTCACGCACGTTTCTTTGACAGATATATTTGAGGAGCTGAGCGCAAGAGGTGATGAGCCTGATCTTCTGTCAGTTCTGACAGTACTGGCTTCCACAGTAATTCCTGGACTTCCACCAGGGGGCGGCCTTCAGAGCAAGTAAGTGCATGTTGAATATCATGCTTTAATTCTGCTCAAAATAGCAGTCAGCAATTATGTGACAGAGGTGTGAAAACCTATTTCACACACTGTGACATGAACGTTTTAGGCACAGCTGTTGCATGAAATAGATAAATCACAGTTGGAAGCCAATTATACCAATATTAAATTTTTTATTCATCTTTGTGCCATTTTAATGTTACTGTTGTTGTTGCTGTTTTTTGTAATTGTCATTTTTTATCATTGATATTGACTGGTGTTTAATTATTATTGATATTTATTTACTGCTCTATATTTAATATAAAAATTTAAGCATTGATAGTATTAACAATACTTCATTGATTACAATAATAATAAAAGTGATAGATCAAATAAGTAGTAACGCCAGTCTTTTAAATACAATTTCTGACTGGGTTTACGACCAACAATATATAAATTAAATTTAAATAATCTTTTGAAATATTTAAATGCATCATTGTAAATAGAATAATACAGTAGTTTTTGCTTTTTTATTAGTAAAGAGTAAATATATTCTTGTAAAATGCTTAAATGTAATGCACTTTATTAAATG
This sequence comes from Enteromius treurensis, assembly GCA_032275025.1. Taxonomy (NCBI): domain Eukaryota; kingdom Metazoa; phylum Chordata; class Actinopteri; order Cypriniformes; family Cyprinidae; genus Enteromius; species Enteromius treurensis. Next base: position 5,243,100 of record JAUCMU010000046.1, on the reverse strand, counting down.
GTGCTCATGTGCTATAGCAACAGATTAGAAAAACATCAAAATATTGAATGATAGTTGAAAGAATGACATATCCAGCCTCGTGCTACTGAGAAATGTCCAGGTACACTAGGTACATGTAGCTTTTCTCAGATTCTCAGATGCTTGGTACAGGCACTTTCTTTAAAGCAAGTAGAGCTCAAATTATATGTAGGTGTAATGATTGCCTAAAGAGCAGATGACTGAACTTTAAAAGATCATATTTTCTTGACATTTACAGGCGGAACTGTATCATTTCAGCCTACTATCAGCAGAAAGAAGCAAGGCGATCTAGATTAGCCCAGGTAAGGTTCTGTACAGAAATATCTATTTTAAATAAAAATAAAAAAAGTACAAATAACATGAGAAAAAAATATATTTTTTTGTATGTAGTTATAAATAGCATGAGAGAGATCTTCAATGTTAGAATTTAGATTTTTTTTTTTACATTT
>JAUCMU010000046.1:5213736-5233439 GCA_032275025.1 Enteromius treurensis | reverse complement strand
TCTGAATGGTAAGTTATGGGCGGGTTTATGCAAATGTGGTGAGCGTAACTATTACGCCTCTAGACTGTTACGTAACACTTGATTTATATAAGAAGTAGGAAACGATGGTGTTTGAGACTCACAGTATGTAATGTCCATGTACTGAACTGTTATTCAACCATGCCAAGGTAAATTCAGTTTTCCATTCTATGGCACCTTTAAATAATGTTCATTATGCACTTAAAAGATTACATTTTGCAACTCATATAATTTATATATTACAACTATTACTACTATTACAATTTGTTCTCATTGCTGAAATTACTCTGGGAATGAGCTGAAAAGGTGTTTTAGTTTTTAGAAATTTAGTTTTACAATTTTTCAATAGGCCTGCTCTATATTAAAATTGCCATTGTACGCTACAAACACCACAATACTTTTTGTAAATACAATACATCTTACCCTGTAAGCATCTATTTGTCTTTGCCCAGAGACTCTGTCCAGAAGCTCACGGGCCACCTGCATCCCAGTGAGAGCAGTGAGCAGCTCCTTACACTGAACACTGTCCGTCTTCAGCCAGCCCAGAAGAGCCAACTGCAACCGGACACAGAGACCATTAGACCACAGAGAAACATTAAAACATGCTTGTATGTTTCTGTTTTCGTACTAATCCGTTCATATAGGTTTATTAATTATAATAATAATAAATAGGAATTTAAGAACCGACACCAACCTGCTGAATCAATTGGCTATTTGTCATCCCGTTTGCCTCTGCCATTTTTTTAATCTTTGGAAAACAAACTCAATGCGTATTCCTATTGTACGAGATTATTGTTAACAAGCAAACTATGAACTAAACGCTAATATTTCGTTGTTTGCTTTTGTGACACCACTGACATGGGCTTCCTGTTTATACAGCTTGTTCTTCTTCCTCCAAAGAAGTAAGATTTTATTTCGCAACTGCGCCAACCTCTGGACGGGCAAGTCATTACTTCAAAAATGTCTTTTCTTTGAAGAAAATACTAAACCTCAGTTAACACAAAACCGAATACGATTCCAACACATTAAAGACAGAAATAATTATAAATATTTAAAAATTAAAAATAAATATTACTTTTGGATATGAGAGAGGACGGGGCATTTTAAAGGAACAGTTCACCTAAATGGAATAGTACTCCCCCGAATCTGTACGAATTCTTTTGATGTGCCGAACACAAAGGAAGATATTTTGGAGAAAATTTGTAAGCAGGCTGTTTAAAATATTTCATATGTAAGATTTTACATTCTAGTCCTCATGTTTTTGTTTGGAACAAAATATGAAGACGAGTACAATTTATGCTTTGGGTTATAAAAATTGTATTATAACTTTTCTAATCTGTTTTGTTTACAGTACTCGAATGGATTTCAGCACTAAGACAAGTCATTATTTAGGCATCACAATATTTTCTATTTTTCACCACAGTGTGAACCCACGGACAGAGTACAACTGGTAACATCAACAATAAGGACAGAGGCACTATAGCAAAGTCAAAATTGTGTTGAATCATTGCAGAAGTTTAGTGCCAACAGACAAAACATCTAGCAGACACACTTCGAAAATGACAATACTCATATAGCAGCAAAAAATATGGGTCTGCACTGCATTTGAAACTTCTATGGGTTCATCTTTATCTGGCTTTAACTCCCAAAACACTTCAAGTTTCCCTGAGAAGAGAGAAAGTCTCATTGGTCTTTCCATTTAAATAACTGAAGCCATGGAGGTGATTTTCCCAAAAAAGAAAACAATATGTATTTGTGAGCTTTTGTTCTTTGCAAGACACATTCTGTAAAATATGTGAATACAGTAATGGTTATATAGGTTGCTATGAACTGTCCTCTTTAGACTTGCTGAATGTCCCAAGTTGTTTAGTGTTTACATCTTTAAGCAGTTCGAGTTGGCGTTGGCCTCGCCGATAAAGATATTCTATGTGCATGACGTCAGTCTTCTTGATGGCAGCATTGGCACGGAATTCATCTCGTATTCTCGGTATGAAGCCCGGCTTGTCCTGAGCTGCACGCAGAAACTGCCTATACAGGGATAAGACCTGTTTCTGGAGTTTGCTATGGCGTGCCATAGTGTGCTGGATCATAAGCTCACAACAGTCTTGACGGGAATGACAGCGAGTACCTCAACCTGCAAAGGAACACAATGTAATAAATGCTCCGAATTATGTGTCATAAAAACTTAAATGAAAGATCATCAATTATTCTAATTGATATCCATGTATCATTCAAATGATTTATGAAATGAAAATGCTTGTTTACATTTCACATGTATTTTTATCAGATTCATTTTCATATGCATTTTATTCAACTGCAACGTCAACAATCATCACCAAGTTCTGAACTTGGTTTTATTCAGTGTTTTGATTTCTGGTCTTTTTGGATATTGGTGCATATGTAATTAGATAGTTCCTCATTTGCATAGTCAAACATAATACTTCAGAAATATGTGTAATACACAGCAACTGGCTGAATGCACTTGATCAATAAACTGTGTAAGTATGATAGGTTCAATATATACATTCATATAGTTTTTTTTTTTTTTTTTAATTGTTATGTTGTGCGAGACGATTTTACCAAACACAAAAAATTTTTATGTAACGTTAGCCTTGGAAAAAATGATTTTTAAAATAGTTTACAGCAAACCACGCTACTGGACACTGACACAGCTAACGTTACTTGAAATTTCACGTCAAACTAACAACATATGAACAGACTGAAAAATAATGACAGCTACTCCCTACCTTGTTATTTACAGCAGGTGATGTCATTGGTAATTGTTATAACCGCCAGACTCATCGAAGCCGTTTATTATTTATTGTAAGTTATAAAACGTCTGGACAGTGACAGCACAATGATATAACCTGTAACTGTAGTTCCCGACGTGACCTGCGCTGCGTGTTTTCTCACTGGTGTGCTGACGTACGTCATGAAACGCTGTAAACGCCGGATACACTGCCACCTAGTGTCCAGGCTGTATAACGACACACAACACGAGGCCGACAAGATTCGATGATTCAAGATTCTTTATTCAGACATCGACTAGACATCCGTCCATATTATATCTGCAACTGAAAAATACTGGGGGGAAAACAGTATAAAACATAAAACAGACATATTAATATATTCAAGTCATTGGTGCAGGTCTCAAGTGTCTTCAAGGTCAAGTTTAAGTCTTATATTTAAATAAAGTATATCGAGTTTCAAATGACAAAGGACATATTTTATGCAATTTATTGTATTCCCTACAAGAGATATCTTTTTTTTCTTTAATGCCCACGGAGAAATTAGTATTCATTTTCACTGGGTTTTATCTAAAAATTGTTGCATTTTTTTGAGACAAAAAAAAAAGAAGAGTTTCTATCTTGGAAAAAGTCTCAAGTCATTTGCTTACCAGTCTAGTCAAGTCTCAAGTCAGAATTTTTTTGCCATTTATGTGTGCGTTCCGATCTCTGTTAGAAAATGATATTATATATCCCAACATGTGAATGAACATTTAGCTACTAGAGATTACAGACTGCTTACTTGACAGAATTATTGAGATTAAATGTAGAGGTTTATCAGAACTGTTGTAGCATTATAGAGCTTGAGAGTGGTGCATAGTTTAATAATCTCTTATATAGCATCAGGTTCACATCCATTCCTGAGCTTGAAGTATCTACTTTGCATTCTATTGATTTTATTGCACAGTTATTAAATAGGTGACTGAACATGTAAACCTTTTTTTGGCACAGAAAATAATATTATTACATTATATTACTAGATAGCAAAACTATCTGAAGGCACGATACCGATGGACTAACATGTCAGAAAGTCCAACGGTAAGCATACGTCGGGATATAGAACGGCAGCCTGAGAGTATACAGTACGTTACGTATTTCTGAGATCAGTCACTGATATTAGATATCCTACAGCAGTGCAGCTGAGGTATAAACCAATCCACGACGGATGTGGTTGGATGCAATATTATAGCACCCTAGAGCCGCAGATACTCAGCCAGGAAGACCACAAGGACTTTGGTGAGATTCTCCACAGTGTGACTGTGAACCTTGTCCGCTGTGTCCTCCATCGTGTGCAGGAAGGAAGGGAATGGTGTAGCGATTACGTGCAGCACTGGAACTCCTGCAGTAAGTGAAGGAACAAAGAACAAATCAGAATATGATTAGGAACGGCGATATGTGTGTATGCAGATTGTTTTCCTTGTCAAATTAATCTATAGTCTCACCTCTCTCAAGGAAAGGAGTATGATCATCTTCAACTGGCCCCATATTCACATCTTTAATGAAATAGGTCTGCTCTTTGGGATGGGAAGACAGGAGCGCCAAATCATGAAGTCTCTTCTCTTAAAAAAGCAGATATATAAATCGAGGATCAATAAAAATCAATAAAAAACTAGCACAAGTAATATAATTTTAATTTATTAATCATAATCTGCCAAATTGTCTAGAGATTTTCGACCGCATTTGGAAGGTGTTAATTTTAAGCACTGCATATACTGTAGACATAGATAACTCAATAAATGGTACTTCCTTTTCCAGTAAGTGGTTTATAGTGTGTCTAGTCTAAATTAAGCTATTGTAGATCAAACATTAGTTTTAGAGTCTTTATGGCCATTAATGATAAACCAGGATACCATAGTATTAATGGAAAGTCAAATCAGTCTCACCAGCAGCGATAAGGCGGTCAAACCAGCGAGCTGTGTTCTCAAAGTGATTCACAAACATGGGTTCAGGGGCACCAATAAGATCCAAAAGAACAAGGAGATCCTGCAAATATCATATAATTATGATTTATAAATACTTAAAGGGATAGAAAAGCCATATGTTACTCCAAAGCTGTTTGACTTTCTGTAGAATATAACAGACATTTTGAAGAATGCTTTTGATAATGTAGTTAAAGTCAATTTTGGACCCCATTGATTTTCATTGTGTGGACATTTCATTAGTGTGTGTTTCAAAAAACAAAAAAACAAAGAGACATGAGGTTAGTAAATGATGACAAAATTTACATTTTTGGGTGAACTCTCTCTTTAATAACTAATGCACACACACACAACAACCCTGACTTACCACGGCATTCAGCAGTGTGGTTTGTTCAGAACCTGGAGGGTGAGGAATGCGGGACATGGAGTCTGCAAGGTGCCGTGAACCATATAGCGAGTCTGCCTGGGACCACTGCTCGAAAGCTTCTCCTCCATCGAAGAACACCAACTGCAGCGTCACCCTCGACATTTTCTGAAACAAAAAAACTGAATGTGAACAGTCAATCAAATCCCCCCAAAATCAATCATGAGTCCAATCCAAGAGTTGTTGCTGCAGGATTCTGTTTACAAAGGATTTAGATTCATTTAACTTCCTACCACCTGGCCTGCACAGGAAGATGCTCCATTCCGTGCAATCGCATGTCCCCAAGGATGAGAGAATCAAGAAATCTGGTATTCTACCTCTGCTACTGTATGTATGTTGTTAGGATCTTCTCTTCTTATCTAAACCCCTTCCAGTCATGCAGTGTTTTGTAGCTCTTGGCTCTATTACAAATTTAACAACAGAACTGACTTCTACAGCACTGCGGCTATTCACAAGTGTAAAAAAAGCTTAAATGACCTCCTCAGAGACATGAGCCACTCTCTTCATCTCAGAACAGCGTATATTTATGAGCTGGTGGTGCTATACGTCTCCAAATTTAGTTGGTAAACGAATGACCTCTGAAAACAGTCTTGAGATTGAGATGTAACACTTTGTCTTACCAGCTGCTTGTGCTTTTTGAGGTGTGGATCCAAAGCGGTGACCAGTTCCAGCATCATAGCACAAGGCACGGCTGAATCACTGGCGCCCACAAACACCTTCTGTGGTTCACTAGGGTCTGAAGGTATAAATTTGGAATCATAGTGACAAGCCAGAAGCAGTCGGCGAGGAGCCATTGGGTCCAACACGGCTAGGACATTAGAGAAGCTAACAGGGCCACGAGGGGTTTCGGAGATAAAGGAGTCCACTTCTACAGACCAGTCCGCCGAAAGGGAATGCAGTTGAGAAAAGATGTGCTAGGATCACAGAATAAATAAGATTAAAGATAAAATCAGATTATAAAAAGATAAAATCGGATTAGTGCATATTTAGCAAGATCTGAGATTTAACTGAACTAAAATCCAGTCTGATAGGACTTAATCGAATGTGTCTCACTTTTCGAACGGCCCTACTCCCATGGCTTCCTGGCTGGCGTTCAGTGAGAATGGGACGCAGCTGGGAATACCACAGTCTTTCCCAATTCACCTGCGAGACGAGCCACTTTACTTGGGCAGCAGTGGGTTTCCCTGGCTGGTGACTCAGCTATGAAAGATTAAAGATGGTAAATGTGTAATGTGAACGATAAGGGAAATTGTCATTAGTTGTATATAAATGTAAAATAAAATTGCAACAAAAATACACTGGAAAAAGCTGGGTTTTGGATTCTGGTAACCAAATAAAATGTATCTATGTCCTTAAAAATAAAGGTCTCAAATAAGAGTTTATCGAAAAGCCTACAGTGGTGGTCAAAATTATTAAAACACTGGTATTTTTCACCAGCTAAAAAATGATTCTAAGTCTATTATTTCTGTCTTTTGCTGTAGTGTGTCAGTAGGAAATATCAGTTTATCATTTCCAAACATTCATTTTCCCATTTATTGTACTAATCCAGTAAGGTTTTCGTTCGCACAAGGAGTCCAACAACAGCCAGTGCTCCGCACAGAGATCTCACCTCATCATCATTATCCAGTCTGTCTGGGATGACATGATGAAACAGAACAAACTTAGACTAAATCCAGAAGAACCGTCTCCAAGATGCTTCAAGAAACCTACCTGTAAAGCTACAGTACTGTTAAAAGTTTTAGGCACTTGGATTGTCTAAGGATTGTCAAAACTAATGTCATATAAATATATTTTCTAATTATTTTATGGAATAGAAAGGTTCAATGGATATTAAATGTTTTTCATGAAACCTAATGAAAATTCTTAGTTTTAAGACTGTAAGTGTTTGCTAGTATAACTGTGGACCTGCAAAAAACAGCTGGGAATACAATATTTTTGTTTGTTTTATTGGAATACTGTAGCTGGCCAAACAACTCAGGACCAGCTAAAGACCATCTAAAAAAGGGATGTAATGTTCTAAAACACAGCTACAAATGACAGAAAAGTACACAGGAAACTAAAATACATTAAAACCAAATGCCTTACCTTGTCTTTGAATAGGTCAAGAGGTTTAGGAGATAAATCATACTCTAGGGATTGGTGATTAGATAGTGATACTGCCAGTGTTAATGTCATCGCCACCAGCAGGCACAAGCACAGCAGCAGTATTCGCACGCGGCACATGCGTGCGTGGTCACAGCGCGCGACGGAAAACTTCCACCTGACGGTCGCCGCTTTGTACCGTATGCTGTTCATCTTGTGTTTGCGAGAGATGCCAAATTAGGGTTAAACCTGCATGGAAAGTAAATGCAATAAGCAGTTAAAAATCACCAAGCTGACTTGTTGTTATTGTTACAATCTTGTGCATTTTTTTTTAATGCATGCATGCAGTTATAATAACTGATCAACACTTGTAGTACAATATTATACTGATAAATAATAAACAGCACAGGATTGATTCATGCAAACGGCAAAATTAAATGGCGAAGCACTAAACTTGTTAGTTCCCATAAAAGAAGCAGAGTCACAAAGCAGGTTTTGCCTAAGAGACACACTCACCAGCAGCAGTCCGGGGCTGGCATAGGCACACCGCTGCTCTATTAAACAAATGAACAGAAATGACCAGCTCATGGTGCTGATCGACGAGAGGATTGAGTCTAGGGAACATTCGTCACAAGCGCCGGGCTCTTTCGTCCTTGACATGCATCTCGACGATGCAGACTGTAAATAATCGTGTTCTCTGTTCTGCAGTCGATGTTATTGAGACAGAACAGGACAGCGATCTGCGCAGCTCACTCTGGCGGGTCCTTTCTGTACTCCTACTTTGGGCAGTAATAGTATCAGGACAATAAATATGACATATATTTCATATTCACATGCATTTGAACATAACTATAGGGATGCTACTGTATATGTAGTCAGCATTCAATGATAAATTCAAAATGGTTAGATATCTAATAAATTAATAGAGATTAAAGGGAAAAAGTTGATTTTGGCAGACACCTATTTAATTTTTTTAATTAACTTTCGCACGTTATCTGATGCAGTGCACTCCTAGTGTCAGCAAAGGGAATAACAGAAAATGGATTTCAAACAGGTTTCCTTAATATTTTACTGAAATGCGGAGGAAGGATGGGGATCAGAGCACAGACGTCATCATAACTATTTTTGTCGATGGATCAAAGAACTTCCTCGCGGAGACAGCCACGCCTCCAAGTCACATCATTGGTTGGAAAATGTTGCTAGTCATTCTAGTCTTCTTGATTTTCAAACAGCGGTACAGAGACAGTATTTTAAAATCTTCAAAAATCTGCATACATATGGATTACTTGAAACTGAAGAAAGTGTTTTAATAGTAAATCAAATATAAGTTTTAAAACGTGCATGGACAAACACCCCGGTAACCAATTGTCACGAGGTCTGTGTAAAGGACCTACTAGGAAAAGCTGATGCCTCTCATTAGCCAATCAGCATGAGACTTGAAGCTGATTGGCTCTTTTCTTGTCCAATGTCATTCTAAGACGTTCTGAGTTGGAGGAGATTTAATTTACTTGAAAAGCCGCATAATATTGTGCATTCCTTAGAGAATATTTCAGGTAAGCCAACTATACATACACAAGAAAATATGCATGCATTTAAAAAGTAAAGTTTAACTTAACTAAACTTTAAACAAAAGCGACATATTAGTAATCAAACAAGTATGCTAAGCTGTTTACACACCAGCGTAAATTACGTCCCATACTTTAAAATAATGTGAAATCGAATAGTGTGCAAAATTATTGTTGTATGTGTGTGTTTGTTTCTCTAGGTGTTAAAATATACAAACATTATAAAATGAATGCTATTTGCTACGTAGTATGAATAATGCATATAGTTATAATATAACTATATTATAATTCATATATAAATTATAATTTATTTAAAACATACTTTATGTATCCACAGGACAGCCTGACAAACATGATGCAGTGCTTTGAGTTAAACCAGACTTGCATCCATAGTCTGAAGAATCACCCTCACCTTCTATCTGAAATCAATGAGAGAAGTCAGCTGCTTTATTATTTATGCTTAATCCATGTTTTGTATGCATATGTTTTGAAATATGGAAGGGGGCATGGGACATATACTAAAATATATGGCCTGTGTTTGTGTCTGCAGAATCAGAGTCGGAAATTAAAGACACTCCTTTATCTTGCACACCACCACAATTCCTAAAAGCCAAGAACATGTACACCTACAGTCGCATAAACAAGTATACAGGTGAAGTTTTTGTATGTAAAGAATTAAAAGAAAAAAAAAACTTTACCTTGTATAAAATGGCATTTGTCTTCACTTACACTATTGCATGCATACATTTATAAACAGTACGATTAAATGACAAAAAGGAGGACCCACAGAGCACAAACTCAAAAACTGAGCGGTTTATCATAAATGCCGTGGAGGAGCTTGTGTGTGACAGACAAAGCAGTTTGTCAGAAGTCCAAACTGCGGAGGAGAAAGACCTGTGGCCTGTTGATGACAGCGAGCCATCACAAAGCTCTATAGACTCCAACTCTACAACTTCCTCTTTCAATACAGGTGAAAAATCTTGTGTTAGATATCAATTAAATCCACATTCTGAAACTTAAAGGCTACTCAGGGTTATTTTTGTTATCAGGGTGCACTGAGGATGCATCTAGTTGTAGTTTCTGTGAAGACCAGACAGGAAGTGAAGATGGAAGCCCAGGGAGAAATATACTGGATACGCCTCCATCCAGGTTTGTATATCGGATATGTCATTAATGTTTATGAATAGAGAGATGACAGCCTTGAAAGATACATGTGTGCAGACTTGTAACTCATTTTAATGTTTTACTATATCTTCAGATCAGGAATTCTTCTAAAAGACCCCATGCTTGGAGCTTTTCCGGCTGCATGGAAAAAGCATGTTCCTTTCACCCCTACTCTACCAAAAACACCAGTGCTGCCTTTGCGTCCACCTCTGTGTGAGGCAGAGAGCCTGACCCTCAACCCATCTCTGCTTATATCACCTTCTCAAGGCCTGAGTCGCTCTCTCCATCCAGAAGGACGAGAGGCACTACAAAGTAAAGATAATCCAAACAGGACTATGCATACTGTATAGTACTTGATTCATTCTGTATTACTTATAGACTAGCAAGTATACTACAATCTCAGTAAAAAGGTACAAAAGCTGTCACTTCAAACAGTACACATTTGTACATATTACATTGCATCAAATAGGTACATATTAGTGCCTTATGAAAGGGTACCGCCCACCCGACAGCTTCTTTACCTTTTTTTTTGAGCATGTGTGTATTAAATAGAAGCATTAGTTGTTTTATGAATAACGTATTGTTGAAACTTTTAGGCAAAAATCTGCTCGGAGCCAATTGTGCACATTACTGACCGTGTGAAATTACAAACAAGACAGTGTTGCTGTAATGCTGACTGAACAATATTTTTTCACCCTAACAGCATTATTCGAGGACGTGTGGGTCACCCCGGAATCTACCGTCTTAAAAAGTCCCAGTTTGCCAGGCAACTTTGGAAATGAATCAGTAGGCCACATTTTGTGATTCTTTTTTACCTGCGTATACAGATCACAATTAAAATCTGGGATTTACCCCCAGAGACCCAGCAAAACAGAACAGTTTGTGTATAGCAATAAAACAATACTTTCACTAAATTAGTGTTTCTACACAGTGTCTAGGGATGAATATGAGGCTTATATGCCCTTTTTGTAGCAAAAATACAATGCTGTGCATGAGTGGTCAAACATTTGGATACTGTTCTCAAACAATGGAGCCCATTCAAAGAATTGTTAAATTGATTTATTGACTTTTTTTTAACTGTTTTGTTATTGTCTCATTGAGATAACAGTACCAATAACAATACTCCAATTAAAACATTTTATTATAATTTAAATATTTGCATTTAAATAGACAAATTATGTTTCTTGACTGTCTCTTTACTGGTACATTTTCACAATTTACAACTTTGAAATTATTGAAAAAGTTTTGCTACCCTAAATGCAAACCAGCGTTTCAATTCTGCAGCATATTCTAAATTATCATCCAAAAAAAAAAAAGGTTTCAAAAAGACATTTTTAAGAGTGAATATATAATACATCATGAATATGCTTGGGTCTTTAAAGGTTAAGCTGTTCTACATTTCAAAAATGTAAAACCAGAAAACATAATAATGTAAAATAAGCAACTGTGCCACGGATCATGTGATTCTTTTGTACAGACTTTTAACATGTCTCTTAAAATGTTACGCTGAAAATAGCAATGACAAAATTGGAATTAGAAAAAAATCGAAGCATGTTCGCTAGTTGATTTTTGGACCCCTTTTGTATATTAGTTAGATAAGAACGATTTTTTCATGTATCTTCTCTGTTCTTCAAATTGGCAGATTGTCTTGAGTGCTGGAAGTAGCAGCAATCTGTCCTTCAAGAGCGAGGAAGAGAACAACAGCTATGAAGATGAGAACCCAAAACATCTCGTTCCTCTGAAGAAGAGATCAAGAAAAGTCTGTTCACACAGGCACACTTCAAGAAGAGGACGTGATGCAACACAGCAGAACCCCAAGAAGAAATGTGTGAACGGCTTCATTATGTTCTGCCGAATTAACAGAAAATTATATATCAGGTAAGTATGAGTATTATTTTTCAATGATAAAACAACTATTAGAACCATTTAAATAAATAATGGAAGACTTTTGATATTATTTCGGAAAACAGATCCTATCCTGGCGTCCCATCCACTACTGTCACCAAAGAGTTAGCCAATCTATGGCACATCTTGCCCAAGAAGGAGAGGCGTTTGTACTGGTAGGAATTCTCCAAACTTCATTCAGGCTTGTCTGTTGCAATGCAACTTCATATAAAACGTTCTCCGTTTTTAGCTTGAAAGCCTGGAGCTTCAGCTGCCAACAGAACCGCAATGTACGTGCTCAAAAACACGAGGCAGAAATGAAGGCAGAACGCTTTGTGCTCAGCCCACTGCACATGTTACTGGCGTACAGAGACAAGTACGCAGCTGTCAAATGAAGGGATTACAGACTGCACTGAGAATACGCTTGAAAGAAAAGCAAGCCGAATAGACTGCATTGTATAGTTCAATACAGTTTTATTAAGGTTAAACACTGTTGTGATTTAACACAATTGCATCTCAGGGATTTTAAAATAACTAACTTATTGTGTTTTATGAATATTTTGTATTGTTCTACTGATTTTATCATCATAGAGCATATTTACATTTTCGGTGTTTTAATATAGAGAGAGTTTTCAATATTTTTTCATAGTGACTTTACATTGTTAGAGTAAACATTTGAACTTTTTATAACTTATTTATAACACATGGCAATTGTTAAGTATCTATCTTCATATATTTATATATTTATTATAATGTTTATGTCAAGCTATTTTACAGGTGGTGGGGGGGAGGTTTATAGCCTTGACCTAATTATTCAGTACAAGCTTTAGAGGAGCTCAAATATGTTTCCCAAGAGAGTTACCAACCTCATGAAAGTTGTTCTGGTTTGCACTGTGCTGTTTATAAACCGTAACTGAGTTCCGTTTGTTTGGGCTTTGCATGAAACCTGCACCAGTAAAAAATCTCAAAAGAACTTGAACGTTGTCGTTTGTGAGTTGCTTCATACATTAAACACAAATCAATGCAAAAAAAGAAAAAAAGCCAATATTCAGACTCGTAGTCCATGCATTACTCCATCTCTCCAGGTGCCGTGTTTAAAATGTTGCTGATTTTGTGTAGTTGGGCAACTGCACAAAGGGACTCTTCTCTCAGATGCTGGTTGCTAATGCGAAGCTTCAACACCTCCGCCAGAAGAGCCACCTTGTCTCTCTTCTCCTGAATCAGAGGGCAAAGGAACACATGGCACTCGTGAGCGTGTTTGTCCTCTATGAGGGCATATAGTACACTCATTTATTCACTGCTAAATGAGCCTCACCTTTAGCAGATCACTACTCAGTCGCCTAAGCATCCCTTCCAGGTGAGAGAGTTGGTCAGGAAAGTCAATGAATACATCACTGCTAAAAATAACCACGCAAGGCAATTAACATTCATACACTCTTAAAAACAAAGCATTTTATAGTAACGCCAAAGAAGAACCATTTTAGTTTCACAAATGTCCTTTCAGTTAACAGTTCTTTTGAAAACCATTTTTAGTGTCCAGAACATGTTTTTTAATCATCTAAAGAACCTTTTTTTCTATTAAAATAAACCTGGAATGGCACGGTTGCATGGGTGTTAAAGGTTCTCTATGGAACTATAGATAAAGAACCTTTATTTTTAACAGTGTATGTTTTATTACTCGAATAATGAACTTAGCAACAGTTTCAAAATTAGTGTTCAATCTAAAAACAGTATTAAATTAATACAAATACGGCCAGCTTACTCCATATCTTCTCCACTGCAGTAGGCACTGGATTGGTGGATCTTGGATGGTGTGTCTGATCTGCTTGATACAGGACTCATTTCTGACAAAAGGGTTGCCATCCTTTGTGCTGGAAATATATGGTAACCATGGCATTATCCATTTGTATTAATAAGTCGCTGAATTAAACTAATTTTAAAGCCAGCTATTTAACCTATATCAGTGTATGCTGTTATAAGTGACTGTATGAGTCATTAAATCATTCCTTCATTTAAAAATAAACATGTACAAAACATTGAACCACTTTTGAAAAATTCTGATTAATTCAGGAACGAAGCGTCACAGCTGCGTGCTGCTTGGAGACACATTATTCTGGATTATTTGGAACTATTTTTGCTGACTTCTAGCAATTAGGTTTCTAAAAATGTATGTTATTCAACATTACAGTTCATTTATTGTATTCTGAACTGTTGCATTTCCATAATATCACAATTTAATATAAATATAACTTAATACGTCCACAAAAAATTACAATTGCATTGGGTATGTTGCAAAAAGGGCTAATTACAGTGACATTAGCTCTAAATAAAAAGCTACAGTATTGCAGATGCCACTTATACATTTGTAATTGTGGCTTTTGTTAAAATCATCAGGACCACAGTATATGAACAACCTTAAATGAACGTATCTGTCCGATGATACTTACTCTCATATTCTTGGGCTGCTTGAACTAAACTATTCCAGTCAAGATCACAGGCTGCGTTTGGCAGGGGCATGAGTTCAGGATCAGCATGTTGGTCTCTTTCCCAAAGGTCGGATTCAGCTTGCTCAGGCAATGCTACACATTCTAGGAAAAGACAACCAGTTAGTGCCAGTGTGTACTAAAAAAACATCCCAAATCTCAAGTCAAGGTAATACCAGATAGCCATTAGAATATATTTAACAAAGTAAAGCCTCATAAAAGGAAAAACGCTTGCCTGTTGAACGTGTTTGCAGGTGGAGATGGATGGTTGTGAGTGGGGGAGAGTCTGGGTTAGTTTGACTGAATAACGGCGAACTTGCGCATGAACTTGACATTTGCAAACTGCTGCAAAGCCCCGCCTCTTTTTGTTGAGGTGATGACTAGAAAGAGACACAACACAACATGGCAACACTGCTCACATACCAATAGTCAGAAAAACAATACCTGCTTTTTCACATTATTGTCCTAAGCTGTCAGGTTGTTTAGGGTCATATGCTTGAATGCGAGCCAAATAAATCACATACTGAATCACCCTGAGCGCTGTCCTCTGTGTCATCCATCACAATGAGTTTTTTCAATTCCTCCACCACTGTGCTCTTGCGAACGAGCCGCGGGGAACATGCTGCTCGCAGTGATGCAATCACCCGAGGCTGACCAAACACATTCTTTGAGTTCACATCCACCTGACTGAAAAATATGTTAAACCACCGCAAAACAAACTACTAACAAGATTCGTTTCAGACGATTTTTCGGTTTTTGACTTTACAAAATGCAGCTCAAGTTAAAATAACTTTCTTGGCAATTTTGTTTTGGTTTTCATTCCATAAGCAGAATGAATAACAAAATTAATAATAATCTGAACTGTAAATGCCTCGATTGACCAATCAGAATCATAGGTATTTCAATGAAATTATTACCATGTTGTAAAGGGTTACTGATTTGTGCTTGTGGTAGTAGCAATTTAAAGGGACAGTTCACAAAAAAAAAAAAAATTTATTCTCTCATCAATTACTCACCCTCATGTTGTTCCAAACCCATAAAACACAAATTGTGATATTTTTAATGAAATCCAAGTGCTTTCTGACTGTTACAATCATCCATGTGACATCAGTTTTTCAACCGCAATGTTATGAACCTGTAAGAAAACTTTATAAAATCATAAAATTAAGGTTGAAACACTGATGTCACATGGCCATGGCATTGCTGTTTATCTTAATTTGTGTTCTGTTGAACGTCTCATGGATTTGGAACAACATGAGAGTAATTAATGACAGAATTTATATTTATAGGTGAACAATCTCTTTAAATGCATTATTATTTGCAACACTACTACACAAGACTATTAGCTAGTATTATAATAAATTGTACATTAAAAATAATATGAACACCCTTCAAAAATCGGCTTACCTTTCTTCGTGGTTGTGCTTAGTGTTTCTGACATCACTATGTTGTGTGTACTGTGTCTTTTGTTTTGGGTTGCAGTCATGTTTAGCTTGGCTGGCTTTAAGTTGACATGACCGATCAGGGTCACCCTGAGATGGGTTAATATCAGCGTCAACACTCCAGGTAAATCTCTCATGACTTGCCTTTTCCAGTTTTGTACAAAGTGTTGCAGGCTGGTCTGCTCTGAACTGGCGTCCAGGGAACAGATGTAGTGTGTTAATAGAAAGACGATCCTTGGTAGAAATGTCCTCGGTGAATAAATTCTGACTCCAGACGGATTGGTCGTTTCTAAGAGGTTCCCTATTGGGTTCCTGCAGACTGAACAAACTGCAGTCCTGGTGCTGGATGAGACGTTCCTCTCTTGGCTGGAGTTGGCTGAGGTGCTCTTTGTCAGGTTGATTTGAGGTCGGCGAAGTTTGAGAAACCACAGCTCTCATCAAAGGTGGCTTTTCCACCACAAAAGTTTGAACTTTTTGTGGTTTGGAACACAAAGGGCTGGCAGAAATAAAACACAAAGACCACAGACACACACAAATCGTAGACACATAAAAACAAAGAATGAAGTAAGCAGTCCATATGTTGCAAAAGGAGATACACTGTAAGCATAAACACAGACCCATTTTAAAATCATAAAAGTAGCAAATCAGACTCAGAACTCCAGTGATGAATAAAATGTAGGCTCAGAGTGTGGTGGGAATGTCCCAATTCTTTACTGACGTCCCACCCCTCCCCGTGGGATCTCATGGGTGGGAGAGAAAGGAGGGGCACAATGAAATTACAAGTATTAAATCCTGGCTGAAAAGCAATCGTGGGCCATCATGGAAAATTCAACATAAATTGATCATACTGTTCATTGTGACATGATTGATGCATCTCACCTGGTTTCAAAAACAGCCGCTTTGGAGCACGGAAGAGGCAAAGAGAGAGCAAAGAACTCCTTCAAGTTGTTTGTAGAAGAAGATCCTTTTAAAGACGTTTTTGTGGACGGTGCAGCTTCACAGTGTTTTGATCGTGGGATTTTTGGACTGTAGAAGCCCGGCTGTGTCAGCGGGTGCAGCTTACGACTGCTCCTGGGGGACTCAGCAATGTTCTTGGCATCTCTACCATTCAAGCAGAAGTCATTAGCATAGGGTGAAAAAGCACTTGATTCTCTATTTGGCTGGAGAAAATGCGCCTACAAAACAAAAAGAATGATAAACTGTCATGATTAAATGCCCTGAATTAACTGATTGTTACTTATCATTCAAATGCAGTTTCCTTTAATTGTCAAGAGCCAAAAGCAATGGTAAGCTATAACAAATTAATGCCACTTCATGTACGTTTTTCAAGTAGGCGACCTTTACCAAATTTTTATTTTTAGGAGAAGTTAACTTCTATGGACAAACGACTTTTAATACACAGCATTTCAAAAAAACGTACCATTTCTTGCTTATTTTCAAATTCAAGACCTAAACTCTAGCTCTGTGGCCTATTCTAATTATTTAATTGATAATGTCAATAAAAGTGCTGATTGCCTAGAAAACATTAAAACAAAGGGTAAATATAAACCCGTGCCTAACTTTAGCATTATATAGCAAATCCTGGTAGATAGTATTAGTGATTGCTACAATAATATCAGTCCATAATTTTGCTAAACTTCAAACAGAATCAATAAAGCATGATTGGTTTGACTAATGAAATTGGCTATGGTACAGGATTGTGCTTAACTGGATGAAGGGGTGGTCAAATCTTTAGGGAAAGGTTCATAAAACACTCATTCTTGGAGATGTTTGTTTTCAATCAATCGTTTCAATTAACAAATTGCATTGCATGATTAATTTGTGATTTTGACTAATCCTATAGTAGCACTTAATAAAGCTGTAATCTAAAGAAAAGCACAGTAGACGTTACACTCTCATCTTTTTAAGCAGATATTATGAGAAAGGAATAGAGTACACAAAACCATATAAAATGAAATAAAAATACAGTCTTACTCTTGGAAAGCTGTTGCAAGACACTCGCTGCTGGTGCTGCAAACCCTCCCTTTGGCCTCTTCTTTCCCTGCCAAGCAATGAGCGAGTGGCTGTTACCATATGCCATTCTCCTTCTGAAATGTATGATAGAATTGCAGAGGCAAATTACACTGAGTGAAACGAAATACAGTTTGAATGCTCTCACAAAAACGTATGTCAACAAAAGCATGCAAAACCTGCTATCAGACCTGTCTTGTTTTTAGTTCTGGAGGGGTTTAATCTTGTGTACTCCACATGCTCATTCGAAGGCCGGTCTAGGCTGTCTTGCACGGGTGAGCTACAGTACGAATGATCATAAAAACTAAAAAAGATGGTCATTTTCACCAGGACAAAGTGTAACGGTTATCATATATTGTAAAAGAATACATCTCACCTCACAGGGCTAGAATGCCTGAAGTGTAGATCTGGTGTCTGTGGAGGAGTTGTAGAGTAATCCAAGTCCCAAAACAATGCAGCCATCTTTCCTGGATTCCAAGTTTTTCTGAATATCCTTATACACGAAACCAAGATATATGCATGATAGCATACAAATTTTCCTTCATGGTGTGTTTAAGTCATCTGAAATGTGTTTGTGGTTTCGGAAGACCAGATGATGGTACAGACTGCTCCAATTCAACCGAGCTTGTGGAGAAAGCAGGGGAAGAGCTGTGTGGGCTCTTCAGCAGCTGAATGGAACAGAGGATGGGATTGTGTTGTCTGGTCTGTTGGCTGTTGTTAGTGCTGTGCTTGTTTGCTCCAGGCAACATGATGCTGTTTTGTGAACTGCAATAAACTGAAAGATTAACATTCTGTATGTGGTTTACAGAATAGTAGCTAAAATCTGGAACATGTATTTATAAATAAATGAACGATGTCTGCTCAATTTTAACTCCATGTTGTAACTGAGGTGCAACATATAAATACTAAGATATTTAAAAAAAAAAATCTTCTCCAAGCTGCTTTTAAGGTTTGCGGGGGATCCAGGAGTCTATCCCAGCATTCACACTGATAGAGAAAAAAAGCCAACAATCTTGACTTTACTGATATTTGTGAGTTCTGATGAAACAGCTTAAAAATGTGTTTCCTAAAAGAAAATCAAGCCTTCATCTGTCATTTACATTTTAAAAATAAATGGCTGATATTTTAGAAATGGCTCTAAGCTGGTTATGTCTCCGTAAAATGTTTGTACGTTACATTCCAAGTTTTGTGAAGTTTGGATGTTACTTTCAGAAGATACAGGCTATTTAGTCACTATAGGCCACAATAATAAATTAGTTAAACAAAAGCTTATAATAATTAAAAAATAATTATAATAATCAGATCAGTGTATATCCTTTACAAATTAGAATACTTTCTTAATTTGCAGAACATAAAATGGGTTTTTTTTTAACAAGGATCTTTTTTTGTCAAAGGCCAATGCAGTTTTTGATCCCAACCTTTCCCCAATTACATGTACAACCTGATGTAATTGGGGAAAGGTTGACCGGTGTGTGTTGCGTTTAGGCAGCGTCCAGCTCTCGGTGAGTGTCTGGCTGCGTTTTCTGGAGCGTTTCCTGTGGCCTTCCTGGAGCCCAGCCTAAACAAACACAACTCTTTCTCCAAATACAACTGCAAAAGCTCACGTGAGCGATCAGAAGAAATCACTCACAACGCAGCTCTACTTAAAGCAATAGTGTCATCACGACAGATATTATTCATCATTGTTGATTCGTAGATCACATAAACACTAGATATATTTAAATATGATTCAGATCGGTTGAGATGGAAAAACGAATCCTGATACAACTGGAGTAGGAGTTTATGGACCGGTATCACAAGCGGAGCTCACATTAAGCCAGGACTAGGCATTAGTTAAATTCAGTTATTAAAGCAACTTTTACAAAAATGCCTTATAAGAAAATATTACAGGTGTGCATCTTAACACAGAACAATGACACTGACATG
>JAUCMU010000046.1:5185621-5208293 GCA_032275025.1 Enteromius treurensis | reverse complement strand
ATATATGTATGTGTGTGTGTGTGTGTGTGTGTGTGTATATAATAAAACAAAAAAAGTATCACCAAGAACAAAGATGAACAAGCACACCTGCATGGCCGACCACCTGCACCCAGGGTGAGCGCTTTTTCGCCGTCACTGGAAGTGGAGACCAGTTCACCATATTCTTTGACTTCTTCCACTGATCAGTGTTCGAAGAGAGGATATGAAAGCCACAAACAGATTAATGAGACTCACATATCAGTTAACACCCTACGACTACGAGCCGCCATACGGTACGCAATGGTTCTGTACAGGGTTGTTTGTTGCCAGAGACTTTTCTTGTCTTCTGTTTTGTTCTCATTTTCCTATACAGTGAGCCACACTGGGGCACCGAGTGCATTCAGTCAACCCTTAGACTCCAACGGGCAACTCCCTCTCCTCCATTAACCATAGGTCGAGTTTTTCCCCGTGTGGCAAATCATTGACGACAATCTCGGACTAAACAAAGTCATCAAGCAATACCAAGTGGCTGTGATTAAGAAATAGCTAATCTTAGAAGGACGTTCATGAAACATTTACAGACGGCCGTTGTTTTGCTGCCAGATAAAATGAAGGAGCCAACGTGCCATGTACAGAAGATAAAAGTGTACATCACCCTCAAATGTTTTATTTTTTGATAGGAGCATACATTTTTTTATGAAATAATAATTCATTAACTGTCTTTTTTTTTTTTTTTTAATGCAAAGGCAACAAAACCTACTGTACACAATAAGCTAAGCCACTGTAACACATGACTGTATGCGTTATGACTATATACAGTTACAATGAGATAATCAGTATATCAAGTGTAAAGATCCTACAAGCGTATTCTCTGTGTGAAGCCAATTAACCTTCAAATCTGTGCTCTCAAAGCTCAAACACTCACTCACTCTTGGCTAGTTGAAAACCAGTCAGACAAGAGTGACATTCTCCAGAACAAAGCAGGAGAGGCCCACCACACAGCGCTGGAGGTGCATCCATCTGCTGACCTTAGAAGTTCAGTTTCAATGGACTATTTACTCACTATTGTGATTTTCTCAATGGCCGTTTTTGTGTACCTTAATGATCCGTAAAATCAAATCCCATTCAACAGTACCAACAAAAGGATTGGAGACGGTTTAACTCCTACAGCAACACGATGCAGATTACATTCAAGCACCTTTATAGCTGCAATGATGAATATTCCTTGCTGATTTTATGACACGACATTGAGTTTGTATGTGACTCACTGTTATCTCAATGATATTGGTGAATGGCCTTCTTAAGAGACATTTGTAGCATTTCGATGCACTTCTACACCAATCTCTGACTCCAGTACCATCAGAACCAGAGAGGAAGGGATGTAGTTTAGGAAAGCGTGTGGAATTTTTCCTTTCATTTACAAACAATGATCTTATGACCTGACGCCCATAGCGTTAATCAGTTATAATAAGGATTACTCAATAACTGCACAGGCCTACTTCGATCTGCAGCATGCACCTGTGTGCACACTTGTATTCAATGCACCTTTTTCCAAAGCATTTATTTAATCTTAGTTTCCACATTTACTTGTATTGGTTATATCTGTTAATATTATTTAATGAACCTAAAGTCACAAGAACTAAAAACGGACAGCTGTATTTTTATTACCTTGAAGAGCAATAAATGTAACAAATGTTTTGTTTATTGTTAGTTAACAAACAATGTTTTGGTATTGCATCATGATACGGTAGTAGTTAGTATTATTCACTGGTTACCCAGTAGGGCTACTAACTAAACAGACATTAGTAACTATTAGACACTTATTGTGTACACTACACTTAGTGTAGTCCTAAGTGACTAGTTAGTAGCATACTACTAGTCATTTTACTAATCGTTTGATTGAACTATAAAGTTGCCAATTTGACTAGTCATCGTATATGATAACTAAAACAACTACAAGAGTATCTAATTAGTTAAAAGCAGGAAGAGATATTTATTAGTCTCATGTAAAAGTGTGTTTAAGTTTAAGTATAGATACCATGCCAAACATTTTTCTTTAATTAAAAGTACTAAACCAAAAAAAAAAAAAAGGAAAAGAAAAATACTAAATATAAGGAAAAACTATTTGCATTTAACTCTTTACGTATTTAAAAAATAAATAAATAAAAATAGACTTGATGCTTGAAAATGCAAGCGTTTAGTTTAACAGCTCTAGTAAAGTACAAGTTCCTCAAAGTAATAGGCTATTCTAATATTGTACTAGGAACATTACTCACAATTCTGACTAACTGAATAGGTGTTAGTAAATACCTTATCTAATCAACAGCTGCAAGTAAATTGTAAATCTAATCTGGTTCCTACTGAGTTATTTAATAGAAACAATAAAAGGCTAGCAATATGAAAGCAATGAATGTTAAAACGGTTTGTCTGAGTTTTAATTCTCACCGTGTGCGGTTCACCTGAAGACTGGTTATATTCGGCGAAGCCCATTAAATCCTCTTCGCACTCCTCGAAAGAAGACGCAGGCGAGAGGCCGGTTGAGGACGAGGTGGAAAGTTTTCTCAGCGCCAGGGACGAGGCGGGAGAGCCGCTGAGCCCGCTGTCCGAGCAGATGGACTCCTCGTCGGGGTGAGGAGAGCCCGAGCAGGGTCCGCATTCAGTGGCACACGGCTCGCAGGTAACAACCAGCTCAGGAACAGCAACGCGAGCGAGTCTGGAGAGATGCTCCACCGGCTCCTCGGGATGGCTGGGGTGGTGGATATCACCCATACCCACGCAGGGTGCTGGGGTATCGGGCGTTTTAGTCATCACGCTGCTTCTGATCTACAAGATCATTGAGGCTGTTGATGGGTTTATCCAGATTAGGGCCAAACCCTAACCGGCTCGCGCTGGGCACTACCGCGCCTTGCGTGACGCCTCGCGATGCTGCTGCAGAATAAAAAGCAATATTGGGCCACTCTCAACGCTGTTAAGTGCCGTGATTACATTCTTTCAGCCCTTGAAAATAAATAATAATAATCACCTGAAAGATTTAAAGAACCCACAAATATTTATGTTTAAACAACGTTGATGCGTCTTTCGGCAGTAGTTTAAAATGTATTATTTGCTCTGCATAGGCGTGTTGTTAAAGCGTTGAGTTAATAGACTGCACATCTTTGCCCCGCCCACTTTTTTTTTTAAAGCTACAGAGCCAAAAATGAGCCAGTCAAAACACATTCAATTAGATTTACAGCGCCACCCTTTTGGCTGTGGTTGAGAAAACCTGTGTACAGGATCAAATAATGTGCTTTTCTTAATGGGCCTTTAACATGTTGAGCAATAAAGGCACAGTTCAATATATTTCCTCTTTCAATGTTTGAGCATGTGGAGTCCTAAAAACGATGCAAAATTCATTAAAGCTGTCCCACACAATGTTCTTGAGTCATACAACAGTCGTATGAAGAGTTTGCCGGAGGTCTTTACATACTGACATATTAAAGCAAGGTTTGATTCCTGAACAAAAACTATATTTTAGTCAAACTGATGCATAACGTCCCTAAAAATTCTATAATCTATAGAGGATAGGGTCATTTTGTGTATCTAGAAAGGTTTAAAAAAAATTATGGCCTCATTACCACAATTAAAGACAAATTTAATTAATTTGATATTCTACATACAACATTTTAGTGGAGTCACATTAAAAATAAGAGACGAACTTTGTGAGAAATGGCAAAAATGATTAAATGGCCAGAAGTGAAGCAATCTTAGATGGCAAAAGACATGATCTCTGCAGCATGTACATTTATACATTTGACAGATGCTTACTTGGCAACCTATAAAGACAGACTTTATCAGTACCTTGGAATGAAATCTATAACTTGCTAATGCCATGCTTTGTCAGTTGTGTTATGAGAACATAACCTGTATAAATTAAAAACATATGACATTCCATTATGCTCAGTGAAATAATTCCAGAGTGTCTGTAAAGAATAGACATGAACTGCAAAATCCTTTTGTATTAAAAAAAAAAAAAAGCTTTGTTTTTCCAGTATCTCACAAAAACAAAATATGAGATCATCTAAAACGGACATAAAAACAAAGACACTAATATATTTATATATATATATATAAAACAATAACAGTGGCCGAACAAACACTAATTCATAAAATGTACACAGGAATGTGTTAAAAACGGTATATCCTGAGGTCATACTTTGGGACACTTCTGGTTTACTTCAAGTCTGATTAGGCAACAGTCTCAAAAACCCCCATCGCAAAGCCACGTAACTGCATTTTTAGTCAAGCCCAAAAGTTACATTTGGGGTAAAGAAAACAAACAGCATTCAAGTCTCATTAGTATGAATGTCTACAATACAGACACGTCTGTATACAGTGTTTGAAAGAAATGATTGTCCAAGTTTTTAGTCTTTCTGCAAAAAGCCTCGATCGACATCTGTATCCACCAAGATTAGTGTCCTGTGTCAAGGTCCCGCATGTAGTCCTGCAGGGCCTGGAGTCGAGCGTCAATCTCTGACAGGTCAGCACCTGTGTCAACCGATGTGTCTGAGCAGGAAAATTACACTTGACTGACATGTATATGCTATTGGTTACAGACTCATACACATTAATAATAATAATAAATAAATAAATAAAACAAATGATGTGGTACCTGCTGCCCTCATCCTTTGGGCTGGGGTGCTACACAGTGGTTTTTTGTTTGTGTGTCTTCCTCTGGACTAGATGGGGAAAAAAAACAATTAGAATTATCTGAGAATTAATATTCACAGAAAATAAACAACCTGATGTGTTACATTGTTACTCACCACAGCTGGACCATTGTATGCCAGTTTCCTTCCTCTGCAAAAAAACAACAACTATAATATCAGAGACTAATTTGCTATGAGTTAAAAAGCTAATTAACTAATTTTCTAAAATCAACCGAAAATGAGTTTTTTTGTTATTGAAAGAAACAATAAAACAGTAATACCTTACAATAGTATTAAAATTTAAAGTTGCCCCCATTATACCTTTTCAAATATGATCTTTCATTCAGTATGTGAACATAAACGATCTGCAAAATTGTGACACCGTCAGTGAACGATAAATTCAGATTTTGTCTATCAAAAAGAGTAGGCTCACATTCGCCTAAACGAGTCGTCAGCAATTTGAATCTTTCTCTGTTACAGATCCACGCCACAAAGTAACATATTTGCATAATGTCTACCCACGCTCTACGTCGTGAACAACTTGCCCCACCCAAAAACAGTACAATTTCCGCGTGGATTACATCATGTTAAGAAGACGCTGTATCCAGCGCTGTCATTCAGTTATGGCAATAGGTGTTTCGTTTTCCGACACACGCTGTAGCGGTAGACCAATCATAAAGGACTGCGTCATCTGACCAATCACAGCAGCGAGGGCTCACGGGAAGGAGGGGTTTTAGATTGACTGATTCTTCAAACTGCTTCACACGAGTCGTTTACGGATCATTTAGAAATCTATTTTTGGAGAAAGTGTTTTTTGACCTTGCATATGAGTAAACCTGTTTTAAGAGACCCATAAAACAATATTAGCAACTTTATAAAGGCATAATAGGGGCGCTTTAAAGCAACTATATTAAAACATGTATAATAATAAAAATAAACAAATAAATAAAATTAAAAAAAATGTATTCTTAAGTCTTTAGTGTCACATGTTCATTCTAATACACTAATTTTGTGCTAAAAAACCTTATCAATGTTGACAACAGTTGCTTAATTTTTGTTAAAACCACAATACATTTTCAAAGATTCTTTGAGTAAAAAAAAATAACATTTATTTTTTATTACAGTACTATGTTCTAATAACAAAGTGTTTTGGTTTTTTTTGTGTCCTTGTGGAGTAAAAGTGAACGAGTGGCCAGATTTCAATGTGTTTCAGATAGCCAGTAGTAAATGCTCATGAACTATTTGGGTGCAAGTAATCCTAATATAATAGGGAGACTATAAAAAATGCTGTGCAAGTATATGCTTATCAACACCTTGATATCTGGCAGGTTTGATCTGAAGAACCAAATGTCCTGAAATAATTAATCACCCAGCTGACATCACATTTAACCTGGCCAGAAGTACTTGGACCAGCAACCTGTTTTGTTTATTGACTTGCCTGCTATTTAAAGGCTTAGCAAGCTCTTCAAACTCCGCTACTGATCCTTCTGAAGAGCACCGACTCCTCCTGCTCTCCACAGACACACTCCTCCCCCTGCCAGCACTTCCTGCTCTCATCAGCAGAGGAACGGGCTCCCTGGAGCGTGAACGGCCTCTTTCCATTAGAGACGGTGAAGCCAACATGTCCCTTCTAATCTTCCTCTGACTGTTAGGAACAAAAGCAGACCTCATGTATATCTGCGAAAGCAGGAAATGGGTTCAGCTGCCTACAAATCATTTCTACTGGATTATAACTAGTCAAAAGGATGCAAGACTCTCATTCTCTTATCAGCCTGATCCCAGAACTGGTGTGGGATCAACGGTTTGAGAAAATGAATTCATGCAAGGGACCGAAAGGGCATATAGTTCACACCTTTCAAAGTAAACCGTATTCCTGTTCACAGACAGGGCAATGCTTGTAGAAAAAGAGACAACAAGTAAAACACAAAACAGCAGAAGAGCAAAAGAACAGATAAGAACTTCAAACTCAAATGGTGAAAGTGTCTTACTTCTTCATCTCAGCCTCTTTTAGGCGTCGTTGTCGGTCTTGAATGTAGGCCGTAGGGTCAAACCGAGGCACCCGTGACCCTGACATCATAAGAACACAAAACTTCAAATCAAAAAGACTAAAAACAGGGCCTGTGCCTTTGTTTCTTGACATTGGCCATGAAGATATATCTTCACAGGCTTCACCTGTTGGAGATGGTGAGGGTCTTGTGATGCAATTCCGAGACCCTGAAGAGTCTGCCCTCCTAATTCTCTCTTCTGACCTCCGAGTCCTGTCCTCAATCCTCTCCCTCGACCCCGAGCGTGCTCTTACCCCCACACGGGTCAAACTGCGCTCTCTGGATAAAGACCGATGAACTTCTCCATCACCTCTGAGACTACTTCTGCCAGACATGACTGGAGTCGCTCGACTTTCAAAATAGGATGAATGAGATGATTAACATGCAACCAAAACTTTTAAATATATCCAATAAAACATACACGGCAATTAATTAAGCTCACCCGCGTCGTAACAAGGCCAGCTCAGTGGTCAGACTTTTAACACGTATCCGTAAAGCTCGTTCTGATGCCCTGAGTTCCTCCAACTACCAATGAAAGTGAATTTGAACAGTTAACCGGGTGCATAACTATTATGTTTTACATTGTCAGATAGTCAATCTGATGACCATATCATACACTAATCTGTTTAGACGCACCTGTTCCAGAAGGAGGCGCTGTTCTTGGTTCCTCTTGCTCGCAGAACGTTGGCTTTTTGCCCTTTCCTTTAACAACTGTTCCTCCAGACTGCGTACCGCCTCTCTGAGCCCACGAGCCCCAGGAGTAGAACCAGCCCCTACCATTTGTAAACGATCCAGAGCCTTGGCCAAAGCTTCCTTTTCATCTCTCACCAAAGCCAACCTGATTTGTAAACACATCATTCAATTTTGACTCATGAAGGGCAAAATATTTTATTACTTTAATTATTGAAATGACGTTAGCCAACTATGGTTGTTAGTTTAATTGAACTCTATTGGTAATGATGAAACTTGCGACCATAGTTGGTTTTGGGAAACGCACCCCAGGTTTTACAAAGGGTATATTTTATTAGAAAAACTGACTCTGCACAGAGCTTGCGTGTTTCCTGGTCGGACACTTTGCGGTCTCCTCTCAGTCCCAGTGTTTTCAGCTCGGCCCTCAGAGCTCTGATCTCTTTTTGAAGCTCTGCAGGATCAGGTTTGCCCAGATATGGAAGTGGAAGAGGATAGTGTATCCTACAAAAATAAAATTAAGATACAAAATAAATTAATAAAAAAATTCAAAACTGACTCATTTGAGTGCTGCTTAAAACAAACTGGGTGATCAAAACTACATAGACCTGTCAAACTCCACAGTGTAGATGAGGATGAGGTATCGTTTAGCACTGAGGGCAGGAGACTGTGGCTGAGCACGAGGTCGGCCAACGACACCTGCCTTTCTGTTTCGCAGAAGCTCGAGGTCAGAATAGGTCAAGAGGTCCAGGGTCACTGATTCACTAGACTGCAAAAGAAAATTAAGAGCAAAAAAAATATATATATATATATATTATTATTATTAACATAAAAGACTGGTTAATAAATTTGCCATTTTTTCTTCTGTAAATAAATCATGTGCGAATTAATGAAAATGCAAAAATTACTTTAAAATCAAATAAAGTAACTCATAATGAAGATTTCCCCAAACTTGCAATGAAAACTTGAGAAGCGCTTATAAACCAACTGACACCAACAAAAGAGAAGCTTTTCTTTGTCTGAAAATTAGGAAAATTTAAATACATTTTAGCACTTGAATTTTACAGCTGTAAAAAGTAATAGATTTTTCCTAAATTGCATTTATTTTGTTTTACAACGAAATATTACAACAATTATATTTTACACTTGAGTAAATTAATTCAGTAATATAGAAATAATAATTATAAAAACAATAATTATTATTAATATTTTATAGCTATACTGAAGAGTAATAAGGTCAAATTGTGCAGATGCAGAAAACAAAAACAAAAACAAAAACCCACATACAATTACGTCATGTATTTATTGCCTTGACAGACTTTAAGAATCAAGACCCTATATTCAATAGGATTTTTATGGCTTTTATTCTTTAGACCCACCTTGTTGACAGCAGACTCAAGCATGCTGCAGAATACTGGAAACTGTTTAAAATTCCCAGTTTTCCGGGTCAGGTCTTCAATATCTAAATACAAAAAAATATACATAAATAAAAGTTGTAATTTCAGCTAAGGTAAAACAATATATCAGCTTTAAAAGCTTAACTCACAAGCAGGATCAAACTCTCCTCTCCACTGGTCTGCGGTAACAACATCTGAAATCTCTACAATTAGTATCCGCTCCATCATCTCGACCTTGACAGCAAATTCAGCCCCCCGAAATTTCATTTCTTCCTGCACAACTGTGCCAACCTCCATTGCTTGCCACTGGCAGCCTTAAGGAATCATTGCACAGGGTTCGACAGAGTCAATGCAGTTCATGTTGTTATATGCATTTCTTGATTACAGCCATGTTACACATAAATAGGCAAATACTGTGGAAAGATACACAGACATGCATTTTGCATTGAAAACAAAGCCTATATATTGAGAATAATCCGACCGTGTTATTAGATCAAAACGGTTTTCACTATGAAGGTTTGCTGGGATTATTTTAAAGCTACTCATGTCAAACAGACACTGAGCTGTCCTTTACAAATGACAACTTCTTCTTCACAGCCATGACACAGGCAGGATTTGGGTCATGAACTATTTCAATGAATGAGACTCTATTCTTTACACTTGACTGAGTTTCTTTGTAGCATAGCTAAATAGAGGCTTTAACCTTATTTATGAATCAGTATTAAACATAAGTTGTAAACTACTAACGTTACACATCTCAGCATTTCAGCTAAAAACTAATGAAGGGTTGCTAAACCTGAAGATTTGCCTGAAGACTGCCAACCCAGGGATAATCATACACGATAACACTATAAAATCAATCGCATGAATTATAAAGGTATATTACGTTATGGTTTTGAGGGCTACAGAGGAAGATGAGATTACAGAGGATGATAAATGTGGGCAAGTTACTGTTACGGTAGATGAATCTCAGAACAAACACGACTAACGTTAGCACGCTAGCAACATACCCGTTATTGGTGGAACCGTGTTAGGCAGGCACGAGCTGTTCGATAAAAACTCTACATTTAAAACGTCGATGGAATAAGTATCAAAAACAGAAAACAAATGAGAATCTCTGTTCATTTATCGAAAGCATGTTCAGTAAACTGGTCGTTACTGAGCTCGAACAACTGAAAACAGCGGCTCAATGACCGGGAATTTAAAACTCCCGCCCACACCTGTTTACATTGGTCAACTCGTGGAGATGTTGGTATTCTATTGGCTGTACTACCTGTCAATCAAAATGAAAGCTTTTCATTGTTGCAACGCCCTTAGGCAAGTTTTCACGCCCATGAAAGTGATTTTAGGAGCATCTGTTTAAACTTTTTTGTTGTTGTTGTTGTTGCATTGTATACATTTTACCATGTCAAGCTTTTTTAAAATTTAAATATAACGTTGACACGTACTACACTTATTTGCAAAACTTTTTTTAGGAAACTATAACGTTACGTCATGTAACGTTAGTTTGCGATTTTTTCCGTCTTGAAGTAATGCTTTGAATGTTTTTTCTCTCTTTTGATGTGTACTGTAGGCATATATTATTATTATAACTTTTTTAATATTATTGATAAAAATTCATTTTTGAATATATTTGAACTACTTTGGAAAATGTAAAATCCATACGTGTTGTTATGTAAACCATATGTATTCAAGCACAAACCGAATTGTATTTAGTCACAATCTCCCGTCTATTCATAAGAAAGCGATGAAATGCATCTACTCTATGTACGCATGTTTGACATTTTTCTTCATAACTGTTCACCGTTGCCTTCAGTCCGTATATTTTATCGTGGTTTAAGGCCACAAGAGGAAGCTATTGCTCCATCGGAGCATAATATTAACAACAAGGATATGGGTTGGATTCATCGGGGTCACAGATGTTAAGAGTAGCCTGTATTAAATAAACAAATGTGTAACACTTTATTTCAGTGACTAATTCGCACGATTAACTAGTAGATTATTAGGGTAACGGGTTATTACTAGCATGCCTGCTGTTTATTTGTACAATTACAAATGTATAATTACATTATTCTGCATGACCATGTTCTAAAATCTAGTTCTTTAAATTTAGGTATTGGGGTCGGGGTAATCAACTACTTCATTAACTATTAATATGTAAACAGCAAATTAGTAGTTTACTAAGGGAAAACTCTAATAATTAATATTTGTTCCCCAATCTAAAGTGTTGCAATAAATGCACAGATAGTTCTAAAGGTGGTCACAGCTTTTATTTTTCATTGGAGTATTTAAAAAAACAAATTTTTGCTACTTATTTAACAAGAGACAGTGATGAGAAAACAGTACAGTACTGCATTACTAGCATGATTTCACTGGCATTTACAAACACAACACTGAGGTTTATCTACTGGAGCTATGCATCTGTAGAAGACGTTGACTGGGGCCTATAGCCATCTTCAACAACAAAATTATTTTTAACAAAGTTAGGGGCTGGGAGGTAATCATCCTGCATTTCTAGTGTAAGATTGGATATCTGAGCAACACCAAATGGTTCTGGTATGGTCATATTATAAGAAGGGTTGTCAATAATTGAGGTAAGCTTTTCCACAGGACAGTACGAGACGTCAGGAGATTCTGACATGTTCTGGTAGAAATGTTGTGCAGGAAACACTTTGGTGTTCGAGCTGATGAGGTCAAGGCCATGTAGACTTTCTGAGATCGCAGGATGCTCTAAACTGTGGACCTCTTGGATTTCACACTTTGTGTACCCCTCAGTTATCTGGGTACAATAAATACCCTGGAAACAGCAAATAAACATAGCAGAAAAATATTTATTAAGCCTATGATTCACCGCACAATTTAAGTGCTATACAGTTGAACTATAATTTAGTCATAATAGTACATGTCAGGCATTTTGCTACGATTACTATGATCAAGTATATGGCTTGTTGCATTATACTTTTAGGATTTAACATAGGACTGTGACCCACATGCATGCAGACAAAAAACAAAACAAAAAAAACATCTGTTATGAAAGTAATGAATTACAAAGAGGCTAATGACCTTTTTGATCCACTGCCCTGCAAGTTTCGGTTCAGGAATATCTGGATACAACAGTTTCTTTAACCTGTAAGATTTTTAAGAGTGGCATTTTAACTGCAGCTGAAAATAAAAAAATGTCTAGAAAATTCTGGAAAATTGCCTTACCATTTCCGTTTCCTATAGCAAAGGACTGCGATGATCACGAAGACAAGAGTTGCTGCACTGCAACCCACAATAGTGGCTGCAATCATCTGGTCAGCTACTGTATGAAGAGTTTGTCAAATTGCACACAATGTTATCGTATTTCATCAGTGCTATTTATATTTGCTTATTAAATGAAATAAAATAGTTAAACCGTATATTTAATATTATTAAAGTATATAATCAAATGCTTACTGGTTTTTGCTATGGTTATAGCATATTCAACATAGCCACCTTCCCCTTCAGATGTAAAGGCACTAACATGGAAGGTATAGGAGCCTGGATCTAAATCCAAATTAACTTTAGACTCTAAAATGAGAACACAAAGTAAGTTCATTAATATAATCCTCAAGAAAAAATATTGGATGTCAATTAGAGAATGAACTTACCCTTTGTTATTCTCTCTTCAACAATCGAACCAGAAAGCATCGTTATGACCTTGTAGCCTCGTATGAACCCATTTTGCTGTTCTAAGGGAACTTCGGTCCAGGAAAGCTCAACGTTTCTTCCTTCGTTTTTACCTTTTAAATTCAAAACTTTTCCCGGTTCTGAGAACACAAACAGCAGAATGGAAAATAAATAAGACAAGGTGATGTTTTCATTTTTGGGTTATAGCTATGGCATCTCGTCTGCTTACTTGTCTCTACGGCATAACCTTCACTCCTCTTGAGAAGCTTTGGTGAATCGTTTGTGCAGGCATAGACAGAGATAGTGTATCTCTCTCCCGGCTTAAAATGATCTGTGAGAAATCGAACAATATAGCGGTTATCCTGACGACATAACCACAGCTCACTTAACCACTGATGAATCATTCCACACATGCACAAATTCAGTATCAGAACAACAACAGATCAGCGAGTCCAATGATTCATCTTTATGTGACCGACTGACCCGATTGAATCGCTGTGTTACAGACACCACTGTCACATTCTGCGATCTTCTTCCATTTTACTGCACATTGCATCTTTTTGTATGTTGGAAACCATTCAAAAACATAGCCGCAAGTAGAATAGGGGGATCCTTCCCAAGACATTTCTAAACCCCCATTAACGCTACTGATATAATTTATATCGACTTCATTGTCTGAGAAAAGAAGGATGAAAACAGAATTAATTTAAAAGCAACCTTTTCAACCAATTTAAACAGCATTTGAATCTCACCAGGATAACTCGGCACGATGATGGTAGATGGGGGAGAAAGACCAGCAGAGTTTTTTGCAGAGACTTTGATGATCCGATCACTTTTCTCATTCCCAGAGGTGATGTTGTAGCAGAGCTGGGCATCAGTTTTTATGCTCTTGCTTTTGGAGTTTCCAATTGTAATGTCATATTCTGTAATTTCCCCATGGCTTTGTTGTTGATTTAGAGGCTTTTAAAATATTAAACGGAGCCATTTTTATTTGATTGGTGCCACAAAAGGTGCAGAGAAAAGTTAAAGATAGCAGGGCAAAATCCAAATGCTCTTACCTTCCACAAGACAGATGTGTTTTGTTCAGAGTAATGAATCCAAACATCTACTGCTTCTGGAACTGAAGAGAGATTATTAGTCGCCGAATCATTCTTACTCATCTGAATAGTTCAAAAACACCAATTCTTTCTAAAGGCGAACTGCATGTTGGTCAGAAACGTACTATGATAGATATTTCTGTGGCTCCGTTTGAAACTATTTACAACGGTAGATAAAAAATAAATATACACAGTAGTTGTGTCACTCAATATTAACTTATTACCAAAGAAGTAAGCTATTTTCAGTTAACGTGCAAGACTTCAGATTCGTTAGCTGCTAATAGGTAAGCTAAATAAATAATTTAAAGACACAGCAGTTGGTCTTATGTTAAAAATAATGTGGATATTAAAGTGTTGTTTAAAAGCAGACTCACAAAAGTATATATAAAATTTTATATAACTTAATGACTTAATGTGTTATTCTTCTGAATACTTACTGTCCTCTTTAGTGGAGAAATGAATCATTTCACTCCAGTCGCCCCATTTGTAGAAGTGCTCATAAGAACCGCATCTTACTTGAGCTGTGTATTTAGTAAAGGGCTGCAGGTTTATAAGGTCAATTGACGAAAGTCCCACTCCGCTGAAGGTTTTCTTTGAGAAAGATGAAATTGTGTGGACATTTGTGAGAATGCATGTGAAGGCCTTGCATGTGGAAAGATCAATTTTAATGCTAAATAAAATCTGACGACACCAACATTGTAAATGCTTCCATTGAGCTCAACTTGACAAATCATCGGTAGCGAAGAATAGTTTTCCTCGTTCCAGTTCCACTGAAAATAGACATTGCTTGCATCAGCAACATGGGATATTTTACCGGGTGCTCTCAACCATACTGTGCAAGAAAAAAACAACAACAGGTGATTAAATTCAATAATAAAGTGTTGTGGTCATGAAATATTTATAAGATAGTTCAATTTAGTTTTACCTCGGTGTGTAGGGTCAGCTGTATCAGTGAGAGTCTTTACACCAAGATGGTTTTTGACAATCAGGGTCCAGTTCATCACCTGCTTTTTTACCTCATGTATGACACATTCACCAAATTCACAAACTCTGGCAAGAGCAGAACAATGAGCATCAGAGAATTGAATCCAGTATGATGAAAGCAACCATGCATGATTCAAACTGTATATTAAAGGAAAAGCTCATCCAAAAATTTTACTTTTGTCATCATTTACTCACCCTCGAGTAGTTCCAAACCTGTACGAGTTTGTTTGTTCTGCCCGAACACAAAGGAAGATAATTTGTTTGTAAGCAGGCTGTTTTGGGTCACCATTGACTCCCACAGTATTTTTATTCCTACTATTAAAGTCAATGGTGACCCAAAACAGCCTGCTTACAAACTCTTTAAAATATCTTCCTGTGTTCGGGCAGAACAAAAAAATTCATACAGGTTTGGAACTACTCGAGGGTGAGTAAATGACAGAATCTTCATTTTTGGCTGAACTGTTCCTTTAATATAGAGATTATGTTGCCAGTTGTGTAGTTACCTTCCATTGAGACTATAGTTTGTCCGTATTCTACCTTTCAGATTGGTGTTTCTACCTTCTTCCCATAGACACTCCACAGAACGGAGATTTCGGGTTATACAAGTAAGATTATGGTCATCTGGGGGATCTGTAGAATTCAGTAAAATGAAACACTTTAGGCTGGGACTGTTCTGTTAAGCAAGGATTCCTCATTAAAAGTTAATTACAGTAAACTAGATTTTTTTTTTTTAAACTGCAATAATATTCCACAACATTACTGTTTCTAAATCAAGCATCAAAGCAGTAATGAGCATAAAGTACTTTTTTAAATCATGAGTATTAGTTCATGTTTACTAATTTATCTGTTAATCAATTTACAGTGTTTACAGTACTTTTTTACAAACACTAATATAAGTTAAACAGTAATTGTTACTGGGTGTTTTCTTTCTGCATCCTCCAAAGAAAATATCACATTTTGCCAGCTCATCCAAGCAGTTTTATCAGTTAAAATGGTGGGAATTTCCCCACATGTGGCCGGATTGCGGCAATAATCCAATATGTGGGCAAAAAATCTATGAATAATCACCACCTCATAGAAAATGAAGTCCAGCTGCCTATGATGAATTCACTGTAAATCATTTCCAAACTTACAGATTTAAATGAAACCATTCTTATTAAAAAGGATGCATTTATACTTACAGCCAACATAAACTGTAGAGCCATGAGGGTTTCTCTCAACATTACAAGGTATGTCGGTGTTTTCAGGCTTTTCTAACGGAACTGGTTTTGTGATGTATGTCCTGTTGCTGATGCGAATTAGAAATTGAAATCTTTCACTGCGATACAATGGAACTTCATCTGGTTCCACGATGCAACAGAAAGTGATGTTACTCCCAACCATGAAAACTTGCTCTTTAGGATAGACAGTTGTTGTTGTTGCAGCATTTAGATCCTCTCCTGGTATTTTATAGACAAAACAGTAGTTGTTCAGTTGCCTTCCTCATTTGCACAACAGGAGCATAAAGCATGAGAACAGCCTGTAGCTTCAAACCTTTGTGTGTGTATAATGGTATCCATTCTCCAATGCGATGCTCATTATGCCGCCTAAGTCTGACTGAATGGGAAGTGCACTGCAGCGGTATAGGTGAAGTCCATTTCCAATGATAATAGGATGCTTTGTCTGGCATCACATGTATCGTTTCCTAAAACAGTTATTTGACATTAAAAAATGACTTTATACATATTTCCATTGCTTTTGTCAAAAAATAAAAATAATAATAATAATAATAAAAATAATCTTACTTACTAAGTAAACAGTACTCATCTGTTCAGTACGAAGGACCTCTATGTCGTAGCTGACTTTGTTGGATTCATTATTTTCAGCAAACTTATCTCTCCATTTAATGTTCAACACCCATGTACCACAACCAGGTACCACACAATTGGGTTCTTCTAAATATGCTTTCACCTCTTCTATAGGAACAGGGTGTCCTGTTGATGCATACAAAATGTCAGTTCTTCCTTTAATAGTCTCAAATAAAGATGGCATTGTATTATTAAAGGAATAGTTAATGAATATTTGAAAATCAATATTTTATGAAAATGTTCTCATCCTCGGGCCATCTAAGGTATATATATATATGTGTTTGTTTATTTTGGACAGATTTATCATTATGTCACGTGCTCATCAATGCAGTGAATGAGTGCCATCAGAAAGCGAGTTTAAACAGCTGTGTTTATTAAGAGACAAATCCATCATTAGGACTATTTAGGGCTGTTTGCTTTTAAACAGGTGCTTAATCTGTGCGTATTTCTTTC
Source organism: Enteromius treurensis (assembly GCA_032275025.1). Taxonomy (NCBI): domain Eukaryota; kingdom Metazoa; phylum Chordata; class Actinopteri; order Cypriniformes; family Cyprinidae; genus Enteromius; species Enteromius treurensis. The sequence goes on along the minus strand of JAUCMU010000046.1, from coordinate 5,191,468 downwards.
CTAATTCAGATGAGATCTTTTTTTTTTTTACTAGACAAAGCAATGGATAGAGGATTCATTTGAAGTTAAAAATGTGATGCATTTTTTTATTTAAAGTATGCAGCTTTTCGTGTTTTTTATTTGCATTTGGACTCATTCTGATGACAACCATTCACTGCAGAGCATCCAATGGCGAGATAGTCATACATTTCTCCGAATCCGTTCAGATGAAAAAATGGATGTAAATTTTTAGCTCATTTAAATTTTTGATTTAACAACTTCTTTTAAAGTTTAGCAACAACAGTTAAACGCATTCAAGACCCACCGTGCTGTTCTGTTTGGCCAGTCAGAGAAAAAAGCAAAGCACACAAAAGCCAGGCTGACATGATAGAGCTCAGGAGATTCTGGACAAGTAATGGCTCACCACTTTCTCCATTAGCAATTTAGATCTGCTGGGTAAACAAAGTGGTTCAATTAACCATGGATAAATAACATCTTTATAAGGTACAAAAATGGAAATATGTCATCTTTCTTCTCTAATGGGTTTTAATTGACAGGGCAGACAGGAGAGACAGAAAATGGAATCATCATGGCATGATTCAATGCGAAATCTAACTGGATTACCTTTAGTATACCCACTGATGGAAGTATGAAGTATGAAAAGACTTGTTTTCTTCATAAGACCAGAAATGAATTATGAGCAATGAATAAAAATCCCACTTTATATTAGACGGCCTCAACTGCTATGTACTAATTACATTTAAATTATCCATTTGGTACAATGCACTTAACTTGTGTTAATACATGTATTTGTACTTTTATAAAACTACGTAATTACATACTGTATGTAATTGTACTTACATTTATAATTTCACTGTTGACCCATGCCTTACCCCTTGACCCAGACTTTCTGCTTCTAACCTTACCCATATCAGTATGTGTTTAACAGTACAACATTACCACAAAAACTACATTGTAACTATGTTAAGGCCACTTAATATAAAATGATGATTGGTGCACTGCTGCGGGAAAATTAGATGTTGTAGATAAGACTATGAAAATTTTTGATCTGCAGCCATCTATGAAAATGAGTAAACGGTAAACACACCACAGATCGTGAATTAACATATTTTTCTAAACAAACATGACTGGACACATTGTAGCTATACTCTTTCTATTTTTTGCATTCTCATCTGGATAGTTTTATACACCATGGTGCTGGTTTCCCGGATAGGAATTAGATTAAGCCAGGACTAGACATTTACTAATTCAGGACATTTAAGAATTTTTAGAAACATGTCTTACAAAAATGCATTATCTGTGAGCATATTAAGACCAAACAATGGCAATGATGCATTTCAAGATATCTCAGTGCAAGGCTTTTCCAGTTTACACAGCTCTTGACATTTATTTTAATCTAGGACTAGTCTTAAACCCTGTTTAGGGAACTGCCCCCAAATGTGCACCATGTGTATTTCATTCTCACCATAATATGTATTGTTTAATAGTACTTTTCTTTTTTTTGTACTCTGTTGAGAAATCAGATATTCATAACATTTATTCAGCTGCTAAATGACTGTGTGTGTGTATGTGTAATGGTCTATAACTCAATATTACTCATACTCCTTTACAGATGATGTCAAGATGTGTCTGCGTTTTATATTAAAAAAAGGAGGAAATATTATATATTAGTATTTTACAAACAAGTATTTTACCATTTTAAACAATAGATTATGAACCACCGAATAATCAAAAAAATTGAATTGTCAAATAAGTGAGTCAAAGACGTGCACTGCTCACCTGTGTCAAGTATGCGACAAAACGCACTCAGCTAGTTAACATGTCAACTAGTCAATATTACAGGAGCACTGACTTGTACCAACATAACAGACTTTACAGAAATAGTCACTTTCATTAAAAGTTAAAAGAATTACGAGAACGAGCACCCACCTGTGTCTTAAAGCCTCAAGAGCAACCAGCTGCGGGTTTCCTTCAATTAATTTTAAGGTTGACAGCTAAAAACGTTCAAGTGGTCAGAGCTGAGTTTCAGAACACGATAATAAAGTTGCCTCTCGGTTCTCTCTCAACAGCAGGAGTGTGAGAACTTGTTGTGGGAGGATCTTAGTGGAAGCGTGTGGGAAATTACGAGACAATCACTGGAAAGGGAATCACGAATAACAAGTTCATTAGTCGCCGCGTTAACTGCGGCAAGATGTCAGGCTGTAATGTCGATATTTCCCAGTGTACAGTACGAGAGCTTAGTAGTAAGTAAGAAAGGAATACTGTGGACCATTTCACACCGCCATCACTTACTGGAGAAATCAGTATGGCTCTAAATAAGGTAAACGGTTATAACATATGAGATTATGTTAGTACATTAGTAGATTAAGTATCAGTATCGTTTCGGACAACACAAAAGCAAACACGCTAAGGGAGGGGGATGCTATACAGAGATCGACTGTTCCGTGGAAAGCAGCGGAAGTTTTTCTGTGGAACTGTTCCTCGCTCAGCTTGCTCGGGCTGGCCAGAGGGACACTGTGAAAACTATTTCCCAAAACAAGAATGAAACACTCGAGAAATAAGTCAGTGAAATCGAGGTTTATTTTATTTGATCATGGACGCATCCCTTTCATTCGATTCTCAAGGCCCATAGCTAATGCCCCACCCCCGCCCCCAAAACAAAAAAACAACAAATTATACAATTAAAGAGACATTTTAATTATGTACAACTGGTTTAGATGCTTTTTCCCCCTTCAGGAAAAATATAAATAACACTTCTCGCATCGGTCTCTGCAATGTCATTATTAAAATGATGCTTACATTTCATACAGTGCTCTGCAAAAATCATGAGTGCACTTAAAAGAAAAAGAAAAACACTGACAGGAGCAGGTGTACAATGAACAAATGTACATTTCAAATATATGCATTTCCTTTACACTCTTAGCTTTAATGGTGATGGAGAAAACAACCGCTTTAAAATAATTTGAAATTGTTCCACAAATACAATTAATTCTGCAATAAAAAGGTTTTAATTTATTATTATTATTATTTTTTTATAATTTCAAAAATAATATTTAAACCAATTTGACAATGACTTCCCGTCATGTGCTGCACAACCCCTAGAGAAAAATGGAAGCAAGAAAAAAAATAAAACATGACCCAACCATCTGGCACTCTGGGATACCTTCACCACACTCTCTAATGACTTTGTGGAAATTATTTATCCAAAAACACTTCTGAAAGTATTAAGGGCAGATTTATTTTGTTCAACAAAGACATTTTATAAGTGGCTTAATTATTGTTCAATGTCCAGTCAGTTAATAATAAAAAAGACTGCATAATATGTACCCTACCAAACATTATTTGTTGCTCTTGGACAGTTCCCATATTTCCTTTTTCTATCATTAAACTACAGATAGGGGTTAGAATGCACATGCATTCAAAAATTCCCCCAGAAGCCCAAAGGAAATACTCTAACATCAACTAGTATTATTGCTGGCCATATCGGACTTTTTAGATAGAAAAAAATAATGGATAAGTTGAAACCTGATGCTTAATTCAAAAGCCAAGGCAGATTTATTAGTTCCTATAATAAATAAAACAAGAAAAAAGGGCAAATTCATTCATTCTAAAAGGTTAAAGCTAATACAAATAAGGCAAAATAATTAAAGCTGCCTAAATAATATAAATGGTCCAGCCAGGAAAATGAAGTGATCGTCTTATCTTCAATAACAAGTCATTCATGCATACAGAATTAACAGGCACATTGCATAGGAATAATTCAAATTGATCTCAGATTTACACTTACAAAGTGGGATCTAACCATTTTTGGTAATGTTTTTTTGTTTTTATGCAATGTTAAGTTTAACATTCATCCTAACCCTGAAGACATTTCGAAATCTTACCATAACGTGTATGTGAAATACTGAGAATTGCTGTAATAAATATAGACAATAATAAAGCGCAGCAGTTCACGGATGGCGGTCAGTTGAATTGGAGAAGAAATGTCATATATTAAGGATAATCAATCATGTCAGTTTAACTGGAGGACAGTTTAAGTCATGTCACTTACTTTTTAAGGTTTTTTTCCCCACGTTCAAAAACTCCTGACCACATTCAGATAAAAAAAGCATTATTGGCAATCGGAAAGAGAGAATAAAGTACAAAAGGTAATCTCATATACAAATATTGTGAAATGTGTTTGGCGAATCTTAGTTTCTTAATGCTTCAATAATAAAGAGAAAACTTTCTATGGGTTAGTTAAAATCTCTAAAAGTAATTCAAACAGAGAGGAATAAAAAGCGCAATATAGCAGTGGCGAAATGCTCTTTAACTTCCTCTTTTGAAGCCCGTTTTCTACACATACTCTGACTGTCAGACATAAATTATACACAGCCAGTAAATAGGCTAAAATAAAGTGAAAGGGACAGAGGAGCTGCTTGGACCAAACAATAAATAAGTGATAAATAAATAAATATCTTACGGATTCAAACGTCAGATTTTTTTGGGTGACGTCTCATTAGTCAGTTAACAAAGTTACACAATAATACGATACAGTCGCTACTGCGTTATTGTGTATCAACACAATTAAATACACGTACATATATTTACTCAGGGATTTTTATGTGCTACGTCAAGATAAAAATCAATAAGCAGTAAAGAGCCTTTTTTTGAATCGGGTACAAAACGGAAATAAAAAACTGGCAGTTGCTGACAATTGTTATTACTTAATGATGATTGTCTTACACAGCAAATCACACCGGGACGAAGAGTGTTTGCTCATCCTGGTTGCGAAAGCCATTTCAGATTTTAAACAACCAGAATTAGTAATAGAGAAAACAGCTGGAATGTAGTGTTGAAGGATCCGCTCAGGGAAAATAATTTGTTACGTGCAATCGTACAACTAGGCCTTTAAAAAAAAAAACATGGGAGTTAATAATCTCCATAGACATGCAAGCAAGAGTATACAATTTGTCTTGACTCACAGATCAAATATTTGCATGTTTCACTTTCCCTTCGGTTGACAAGGATTATTTGGTTACAACATCCACTGTAGATGTTTATAGAGCTTCTGTGTAGAGTATATTTGTTCAGGTAAAAGGAGTTTGTTCTCGTACCGCTTTTTCTTTCTCTGTGGAAACCTTCCCGTGGCTTTGTCAATGTCTGTTCCATAGGCCTAGTCTCTTATTGCGTATTCATCTTAGTCGCATGGTCAGGCCATGCATCGGGGAAGAGAATCGTGTGAAAAACGCTTAGAGGATCACGGTTCTGATGGGAGATCTACTGTGGTTGACTTCTTGGGCATTGACAGAATGCTCTCAGCCTCCTCGTACATCTATAAATAAAGAGATGTATGCTTCGTAAGGAAAAAGTAAATAAAAACAATCAATTAAATATTGCAATTCTGTTAATTGTTACTAGTGGCATAGAAATTCACCAAGCTTAAATTAGGGATGCTCCGATCTGCCTTTTTTGCTTCCGATGCCTGAGATTCAATATCGGCTGATACAGAGTACCGGTCCCATACTGAAGTAAAACTTTAAAAAGTGCTGAATAACCTAATAAACCAGTGGTTCTTAACTGGTCTGGCCTTGGGACCCACATGTTCCTATAGTCATCAAGCTGCATCCCGACATATATCTATATCTCTCTATCTACACACATATATATATATTAGGGCCGGGACTCGATACATTTTTTTATCTAATTAATTAGAGGCTTTGTAATTAATTATTAGAAATTAATCGCATTTTAATCGCATATAAATATTTGACCTGAGAACAGTGAGAATTAAGTTTTTTCATATGGATTTTTAGTATACCATTGAATAATGACTGAATACATAAGCTTAAGCAACAAAATATTGTT
>JAUCMU010000046.1:5124184-5153235 GCA_032275025.1 Enteromius treurensis | reverse complement strand
AACATAATTGATTTGTTCGTCTCTCGAGTTTTTTGAGTCGTTCGTTCATCACGTAGCAGCCCCATAAGCTTATCCTATGCAGCCTGAGCCGTGCGCGACTGAAAAAATCACTCCCACGAGACGACTCATTCTTCCCGAGTCACATTAAAGATTTGTTCAAAATGAACGAAACATTCAAGAGCGACCCATCACTAGTCTTGAGAATTTCTGACCATCAGCTGATTGTCTATGCGCTTAATTTACAGAAAATGGTCGTTTTAATTAAAATGTTAGTTTAATGCCTCAAATAAGCTACCGAAATATCGCGGTTCACGTGGGTGTACCGAACCAAACAGGGCAAATTGAACGGTTCCATAAAGAACCGAAAATCGTTGCATCACTAATATATATATATATATATATGTATGTATATTATCAATGCAAAACTCGGGAAGGGAAGCAAATGATAGATAACAGGGAGAAATATAAATTGAAGCGCAGGGGTTTTCTTTTTTTTTTTCATGAGAAAAAGTGAAAAAGCAAAACAAGGAATAGGGAAAGAACACAGTACACAAGAATAAATAATGTAAGAGTCAACAATCAGGCAAAACTGGGAACATAAACTTTAAAATGTGGCCTTCAGATGCACCAAAAGCAACAAGTCTAAGAATGTGGTGTGGTGGAGTGGAGGCTGACAAAAGGGAGGATTGGAGGGCTAGGCCCATGAGGTGAGAGTAGGACTGGAGATGAAGCTGGGAGATTAGAGGGCCATGGCAGAGTGCCCAGACTTCTAGAGATTCTGACTGGGGGAGGGCAGAGACCACTGACTTATGAGCTCTGATTATCGGACCTCAGACCATCATGATCATCAGGGTATGCAGCACTGAAACTACGGGCTAGGAAATTGAGATCACAAGGTTATGGACCAGTGGTGTTGGGAGTGCTGAGAACACCAGCTTTTGGACCACCAAACTTTATATTCATCAAAAAAAAAAAAAAGTTTTTACACATATTTTAATAAAGTACTGTTTTGAAAAACTTTTTGATCATAATTACGTGTGCATCTAACAGTCACTTATACAGCTTTATGCAGGTTGTTCCACTGAGGTTGCTGGCTGTTTTATTCATTCAGCGTGGAAGGGTGTTAAGACCCTCCACATCTGTGAGTGGCAGTTAATCAAGCTAGCAGAGTTAGCATTAGTGCCTCTATACCAACCCCCAACCTCATACACCTGTGCTGCCTACAGCGAGACAGCATCAGCCCAGAGAGCAGAGATGCTGGGATAGAGACATAGAGTGATTGGATTATACTCAAATCAGGGATTTGTGGATCTTAAATATTTATTCACATATTCTTTCTTTCTTTTTGGCAAAAACAAAGGCTACAATATTTCAAAGCAAATGATAATCACTGAGAAAAAACAAAAAGCAACATATTATTTTATCATAAAAAATTGAGAGTTACATGTTAATGTTATGTTATGTTACAGATTCTGAGAACAATTTTTTTTTTTTTTTGGACGTAGAACAGGGAACCAGATTTTTCCTGTTTTTATACACTCACTCTTTGTTATATTTTTATAAAAAAGAAATAATAATAAATCAAAGAGGTTTCATGCAATATGTTTTTTTATTGCACAGTTACATGACTTGTTGGTTTTAAGGCTGTTTTTTTTTTTTTTTATTCTATATATTTCAATGTCATATAAAATCACAGAGATTGAATGTAAAGATACACTTAAATATAAAACCAACAAGATTTACATTAAAATGACAAAAAAGAGCATTAAATTGATAGAAAGGATATAAACCTTTAATGTAATTAACTACACACGGTTTTTAATTGCAGATTAAACATACTGTTAAAAAAAACAACAACTGTATAAATGTTTCAATTTTGTTTTGTATAAAAATAGAATTACTGTAATTTGTAATTAATGGAATAATACTTAAAATAGCAGCTAAGTAGTTAATTTACAGATTTTGTTTCTAATTATACTAAGTTTTGAATGTAATTTGAATTAGAAAACTTTTACAGTGCATAGTTTCATTCTGGTTGTATTTTGATTAGTGCTGTCAAATTATTTATCACAATTAATCACATACAAAAATAAAAGTTTTTGTTTGCATAAGATATGGGTGTGTTCTGTGTTTATTATGTATATATTAATACATATATACAGCATATATTTTGAAAATATTTACACGTTTACGTATATATTTATATTTCTATAATTTATATTAGCAATAAGTGTGTTCAGTATATAAATGTCACAAACACGCCAGGCTTTACCATTACCCAATCGCAGCTCTCAGACTCCCCTGAATATTAAACACCGTCACCTGTCACCACCACCTGGATCCATTCACCATGCAATCAGTAACCACATAAAACCACACACCACTTCACATTCAGTGTCCTAGGTCGTTTCTCAAGAAGTGGAATAATTCTCTGGTAAGAACTATCTCGGTAACAAATACTTGCCTTGTATGATTTCCCTGTGTGCTCCTCGATCTGTGTGTTCTCTCCATGCTCCTTGGAATCCCTCGCTGTGTTTTCTGTACCGTTGAAGTGTGGTTGTAGTTCCCCTCTGTTGTGTCATTATCGTCAGTCTGTCTTCCAACGATCTCTCCATCCTGCAAGAAGAAAGTTATTGACATTACTCCATTGTTCCTGTTGATATATACTGTATATTCATCTATCCTTCTACTCACCCTCGTCGGCAGCTGCATTCTCTGTCACTCCTCTGCTGCCTAAATAAAGACTTTTATTGAACTTACCTCCTTGTGTAATCGGCTATATATATATATATATATATATGTATATATGTATATTATATATATATATATATATATGTATATTATTATACTATACGTATAATATTACGTATAATATATTATTACGTAATATTCTATATTATAATATTACGTAAACAAAAACTTTTTTTTTTGGATGTGATTAAGGTAACACTTTATTTTACGGTTACACTCATTAGTTGCTTTTTAGCATTAATTAAGCTAACTTAATTAAGTACACATTAATGCCTTATTCTACATGACCTTATTCTCCATCCCTAATACCTAAACTTAAGAACTACCTGTCACGTCTGGTGCAGGTGAAGGAGATCGCAGGAGACGTTGGTTTTCAATAAACATATATATCTTTAATAATAACTCCAAAAGAAACATGAAAACACCAAACACATTCGTTGACGGACAAAAACGAACTCAAAAGACATGGGTTTTAAAGACAGAAGACTAATTGCAAGATACAACACAGCTGGGGAAACACAGATGGAAGGGAATCAACTCATAATCACATATTGACACAGGAAGGACCAAATATGGGCAAACAGGAACTGACAAGGGAAAACGAAACTGAACTTGAACAGAGACAGAATGAAAATAAGAACGTAGAGCGTTACACTACCTTACTAACTATTAATAAGCAGCAAATTAAGAATTTATTGATGGAAAAGTTGTAGTTAATAGTTAATAAATGTTACCTACCTGTTATGTTTTTTTTTTTTATTGTTAAAGGAATCTGCCTTTAATAGTCAGGGATTCTAAACTGGTTTCATTTTTGCTTGCCTGAAAAGAACCGGCTGATGACAGTAATCGGTTCGCTAATTGGGCTTCATTGCTCATGCAAAATGTTTTTTTATTTATTTTATTTTTTTTTTTTGCCAAAAATAGCCAGCTCAGAAGAGTCATTTGTTCATAAATCAAGCTCACTTAAAAATTAGTCATTTGTTTTCGGGAAAAAAAAGGATAAATTTGATTTCATATATACAGTGTAACCAATTACAGTGTAGGCATCTCAGCTCCATTTGCCACATTTATACCTTTAGCCACGTTTATATCTATTCAGCAGAATTCAACAGATTATGCCCCAAACGGCTGTGCATTGCGTATTACATAAAGTTGTAGTAGTGAGCGAACTCTAACCCCGCTCTGATAAACAACATGACAGTCAGCAAGCAGACAAACCCATTAGCTCACTCCCTTCCCTGGCCCGGACACAGGACGCTAATGGCTTATTACTGAAATAAATGTGGTTATTCCCTTTTCTATTAGTGCAGTACGAGCGCACCCCCTCTGACACACTAGATTAATGTGTGTGTTAAAGCAGCACAATTAGATAAAGGCTCCGTCCTCCAGCCACCGCTACAGAGGCAGTCGGCTAATATCTGTGCAGTGTAGCGGCATGTTTTCATCGTTTCCTGTAAAAAAGACATATCTGGTTCCTAAATAGATTTTACCCTGCCGAATGACTCTCCCAGAAAGCAATTACTGCAGGTTTGCGTCGACTGATTATCCATGAGTCACTTTGAGCATTTTAGCGTACTATATTTAACCTGACTTTATTTTCCACTGGTCTTTACAAGCCCACAATTCGGCCGAGGAAGTAGAAGGTAATATGAATGGGCGCCCAATTACCTATTACTTACCTGCTCTTAAAGTGACAGAAAAATTGCAGACCCTGTCCATATGCTCTATTATAGAACGAGAGGCCCGATCCAGATGCAGCCGCACAGGCGCCTTCAGGATCTGTCAACCAAACACATAAGACCTGCCTTTCCACTTGAATTTTTCTTGTGCCGTTTTATTGAGGAATCATGTTTTGGGATGCAATTTCAACAACAACAAAAAAAGCATCAACTTCCTTAATAATTAGATTACAGATTTCTTGCATTCAGAATTGTTTCTAGGATACATCATCCAAGCAGATTTTAATTATTATGAGTGACATCTGATAAACAGATACATTCAATGTTTAAATATTTGTAATCATATCCTAGTTTAATGGGCAGAGTCAACAATAGACAAGCCATTTATAGATTAATTCCTCTAAAAAAAAAACACACTGAAGCTCAGAACATTACTGGTTTTGCTTCGTTCAGTGGTTGTCTGAAATTGCATAGCAACACTGGCTGACCAATATAACCAATAGACACATAAATGGAATAATCTGTCTGTGCAGAAAAAACAAACAAACAAACACAACACACACACACCCCTGGATACCTCAGTCTTAAAACTCCAGTGCCGTATGTGGCATAATACACCTATAGTGAATTGGAGTGTTAAGCCTTGTGTGATACATACAGTAGGAGAGCAGTGGTGCTTGCCACAATTTTATTGTACAAATTGGTTTAATTATTTCAACCTGGTCTCAAAAAAATATGTACTTCTGTGCACATTTTGTGCTACAGTATTGCACCTATTATTTTTGTGCCTTACAGCACATTTTTTGCCCTTTCAAAGAGAGATGTCCACTGAGTGGTGCTAAAACATAGGTTCAATATATGATCCCTGATACATTTCTATTATGTTAAAATAAGTACATATTGCTGTTTATTAAGTTTATTAAGGACTGTCACTTAAAGTTAATGCTCTACCATGTTGGAAATACACCAAGTCCAAACATAGAATTACCCAATAGTGCAAACAAATGCAAAACTGCTAAAAAAAACCATTTGTGGATGCAACCGTGTCATTTCAACTTCCTTTAATGCAGATTTGAACTGTTCTCTCAAACCATAGGATTCAAAGAGGACCTCCTTGATTCTCAAGTACGTCTCAGCACTTCATGATCTACAGTACCAAACAAACCTACCATCTATGAAAACACATAGATTTGAAGCAGGATTGGTGTGATGCTACTGCAAGTATAAAGATCTTGCATTTAGAGACCAGTTTTATTCAACGATCAAACAATCTTCATCAGTAGTGACATGAGCACATGCTTAATATCAAAACCTCCTGGGGTCTGAGGTGATTTTGGGGCCCTAGACATGTTTGGAAATAATATTTGTGCTTTTTTTTCAGCTACTTATAACATATTATTGACCAATGTGTATTTTTCTTGTAATCATTACAAACTGTTCTACAATAATGTGTGACCAAAATGAATGTACATGTTTGCATTTTTTAGGAAAAAAAATATATTGTGCATGGTTAGTAAGTTTTGTGAAAATAAAAGTAGCTGAAATAAGGCCATGAAACCCATATAGAAAAGTTCTGTACAATACTTACAATACTACAATAAGTAACCAGTCTTTTAGGCTAGAATATTTACTTCAAAATTATGTGAAAATCATTCCACTTACTTTTCAGAGAAAACAATTTATCGATTAAAATTTTTAAAGACATGTTTTGTACTTCAAATAAAGTTTAATTTGTATAGTAGTAGAGTAATAGAGTAACTCGAGTGATATGCCAGTAAATATGTCAATATATTTGGACTACAGTATACTTATACAGTATGAAATAAATGTATTTTAAATACATTACTTTTTTTACTAAGGAAAAGTTATGTGTTTGACTTTTGAAGGAAAGGAAATGTAGACTCTTCTTCTAATGTTTTATACAAATAACATATGTTATAAAATCTGTTTCATTAAAAATATATATATATATATATATTAAAATAATAATACCTTGCACGTCTGCTCCACAGACTTCCTGTGAAGTGTGGGAGATTTGATTGAGGAAGAATCAAACTTAGTCCTTCAAATGAATTTGCACCTCTTTCTACAGAACCTTGCAACACACTGCATACCAATTAGTTCTCTCAACCTCTCTCTGATTCAGCTGTTTTCTAAAAAAAGAGGGCATGTTTAATTAGCTACAGGTAGACAGGGTTATGTGGGTGAAATTTTGTTGGAACATGGCTATTCATAACTCTATTTTTAATACACTTTTAGTTTATTTATTTATTTTTCTGAGAGCTTCTGTGATTTATGGGTATTTAACTTGAATAATAACTGCAGTCTTGGTTTTTAACAATGTAGTGATTGTGGAAAACTACATAAAACCTAATGTCTATTTATTTTGTTCACATACATACATATAATTAAATTTTTTTTTTTCATATACATTGAGCCAGGGAAATATTTGGAAATTTTATTGATTTGACATGGAATGACCCAAATAGGTTGATTATATTGAAGTAGATGATATTTTTACTGTTCAAGGGAGTGATCAAAATATATAAATATTTAATCCAGACCTCAGTGCTTGTTAGTAAGCTGGCAGATGACCAACTGCAAATAAGACGGATAGGAATGCATTGTAACTGACTCTTTTTAAGATTTCATTGAAATAAATAGTATCATTGCAATTTTGATTCACTGAGCGTCTCGGGCTCGCGCTTTAGCGTAGGATACGCAAACGCTATTCACAATAGATCACTTCTGGGTTTGTGTATCCTAAGCCAAGGCACCTACACCGGGAACGCGCCTCATGCTGAGCACGAACACGAGACGGTTTGGACATGGTTGTCTATCAGAGGTAAAAAAGGATATAAATACTGTTCAGTTTCTCACAAAAACCAATTGTTTCGTGTCTTAAGACATCAATGTATCGTCACGAGCCACAGGGTGTAATTTGGATTTGTCTGTGAATGTTTTTTTTTTTACTTTGAAAGGTCTGGTGCAAGGTCTGGTGCCCATCCACTTCTATTAAAAGACTACCAGACTGCCACGGTTAAAAAGTTAAAAATCTTCTTGGGTGAACTATCCCTTTAATAATAAGCAAGTTAAGTCCAACCACTTATATATCGTAATTCTGACCTTAATAATCGCAATCGCACATTTTTCCCAAATCGTGCAGCCCTAGTGGGCACTGGGCAGCCATTTTTAGTTCTCTTCAGAGATGCTCAATTGGGTTTAAGTCAGGGCTCTGTCATCACGGAGTTGTTGTAAAGCCATTCCTTTGTTATTTTAGCTGTGTGCGTAGAGTCATTGTATTTTTGGGAGGTAAACCTTCGGCCCAGCCTGAGATCCTGAGCACTCTGGAGAAGGTTTTGATCCAGGATATCCCTGTACTTGGGTGCATTCATCTTTCCCTCGATTGCACCCAGTCGGCCTCTCCCTGCGGCTGAAACTTTCTACAACATTCTCCCATCTCCCGACTGCATCTCTGGAGCTCAGCCACAGTGATCTTTAGGTTCTTCTTGACCTCTCTCACGGAGGCTGCTCTTCTCCGATAGCTCAGTTTGGTCGGACGGCCAGCTCTAGGAAGGTTTCTGGTCGCCTCAAACATCTTCCCTTTAAGGATTATGGAGGCCACTGTGCTCTTAGGAAACTAAAGTGCAGCAGAAATGTTTTTGTAACCATGGCCAGATCTGTGCTTGCCACAATTCTGTCTCTGAGCTCTTCAGGCAGTTCCTTTGACCTCATGATTCTCATTTGCTCTGACATGCATGAGCTGTAAGGTCTTATATAAACAGGTGTGTGGCTTTCCTAATCAAGTCCAATCAGTATAATCAAACACTGCTGGACTCAAATGAAGGTGTACAGCCATCTCAAAGATGCTCAGAAGAATTGGACAGCACCCGGGTTAAATATATGAGTGTCACAACACTGTCACACAATACTTAGGAACATGTGATATTTCAGTTTTTCTTTTTAAATACATCCGTAAAAATGTCAATTCTGTTTTTTTTCTGTCAATATGGGGTGCTGTGTGTACATTAATGAGGAAAAAAGATTAACTTAAATAATTGTAGCAAATGGCTGCCCAAAAAATCCCCTGCAAAACACTGACCAAGCAAATAAATATAGTAAACAATAAAATCATCTTTTTCCATGTTTTTGCCACAAAATGATGGCAAAAACAGAAATGTACAGAAAACACAACGTAGTTTCTCCCAAAATATATAATGCGTAATGTCTAATTTATAATTATTAATGCTATTAAGTTTGATTTAACTCCATTATTAACTAAGTACTAGTTTCAATAGTTTTTGTCTACCAAAATTGGTACAGAGGACTGTGAAAATGTTCTGGTTCTGGTATCAACTCCTGAAATGTTGGTATCATGACAACACTAATAGTAGCCTAAAAATAAGTTTGATATATTTTTTTCCGATTTACCATATAACTACAAGAATATTTGCTTGAAGGCTTTGCTTACGGTTTGAAGTTTTCATCTCAACAGGCTCTCAATATCACCACACATGTTCTCAAACCAGGTGGCAACTTTGTTGCAAAAGTAAGCTGCTCCATTATAATTCATACTTTTTATTACCTTGTCTACTTGTCAGTGCAAGATGATTAAATCTATTAAATATTTTCCGGGATAAATGTCTACAGTCTCACCTGAACTTGTCTTTCTTCTGTGTAGATCTTCAGAGGTAAAGATGTGACTCTACTGTACTCCCAGCTCAAGATCTTCTTCAGTTCTGTAACCTGTGCAAAACCACGCAGCAGCCGCAACTCAAGCATAGGTGAGAGGAGAATTTCACATGAAGAGGGAATACTAACCTTTACTGGGAATATTGTACTTTTCCAAACATTTCCTAACCAGTGTCTTTTGCCTTTCAGAGGCATTTGTGGTGTGTCAGAATTACTCTCCACCTGAAGGTTACGTCCCCAACATGTCCAACCCTTTACTGGATCACTCTTACGGTAACTTCAACTCAAAATAGTTTCATATTTGGTTGCGCTCATCTCTATGTGACATCTATTCTCATTTTATATTATATATGCCCAGTCTTCCTCCTTACAATATGAATGAAAATTTGTCCCATCCAGATGTCGACTTCAACCAGCTAGAGGGGCCAAACCGCATAATAGTTCCTTTCCTTGCTTGTGGAGATCTCAGTGCCTTTGATTCCGACAGAACTTACCCACTTCAGGTGCTAGTCAGCTTCTTTTAAATCACACAATGGTTTCTATGAACGAGTAGTCTGACCTAATGCATGTTTTGCTTTATTCTTAAACAGCTCGATTCTAGTAAAGAGTACCAGTATTTACCACCCACCCAACCTCCAATCCGGCCACCGTACCAGCAAGCCTGTCAGCTCCGCAAGAATAACATGTTAGCCAAAGAGGACTCTCCTTCTGGTGCACTTGATTCCCTGTCTACTTTAGATCTCAACAAAAGTCCGGATCCAGACACGGTCACATCAGGAACCTCAGATTAAACAGTTTCCGTAAAAATTATTTTATCATGATTGATCAACATTTATTTTTAAGATACTCATAAAAAATGTGATCTGTTCCATTTTTTAAACTATTAATAATCAGTTGGTCACCCAACCATCATACACTTAAAAGTACTATTCCTTCATATTTTGTTGACAGTGTTTTAATGTAGTTTATCTTTTATGTTTTTAATTGTTTCTGGAACTTTTATTACACACAGAAACTACCTTGAGTTTGAACTTTCAACCGCAGCTCAACGTGCTAATAAAATGCAACTAAATTTACCATGACGCAGAGTTTGTTGGTTTTATTTTTAGATGCATTGATTCAAATGAAGTTTGAATCCGCTCTTGTATTTTTAATAACGTTTTGCCTTTAAAATCAGCATTTCGGATCTTTAATACAGGCCTGTTGATGAAGAAAGAACTAAAACACATTTTAAGATCTAAGTCAGAAATCAAAGTGCAAAGGTTAAGTGAAGTTTAACATTTTCAGTCAAGCTTGCAAGTGAGAAGATCGACCATCTGTTTCCTTTCAATCGCTTGCTCAATGGTCCATGCATATTCTGGGCAGTTTCATAACTGTAGTGTTTGTCACTAAATAACCTAACTGTAAAGCATAATAATGTTTGTTGTTTTTTTCTTGAGTCCACTGATGGTCTTTTTAAAAAATGTATTCTTTAATGTACAGTAGTTAAGAATAATTGACATAAAAGTTGAATTGATGGTCATTCAGTCATGCAGAGACGATCAGTCTTGCACAGATCTCGTCTTCTCAGAGTTGGGCAGGAAAACAGAAACCTGTATGCAAAAATGGCAACCATACATCCGGTTTGTGTGTTTTTTTTTTTTTTTTTTTTACAATGTCATTGTCATGCTAGATGTTGCTTGAAGACCTGAAAGTCGTAACCAGTGTTGCTGTATCAACTTGAGCACATTAAATTATGATGCATTTATGTATATTCTGTAAGTGCTACATTTTAATTGTCTATGTACAGCGTATTTGTTTGACTGATAATGTATGTGTTGGCTTACACTTTACATTGCTTATTTTTCAGTTGGTCTTTTTACCAAATTAGCAAATGCAGGTATGTAGTAATTTTTGTGTGAATTGTATTGTACAGTATGTATGGTTTTTTACTGAGGATGATTCAGATGATTCCAACTTTTGCTTCAACCCTTAGAAACACACTGTAGCAAAGAATTTTTTAAATATATTTATAACTGAGAACAGTTAAATCTCTATGTCCTCTGAACTTGTGTTGAAACGACAAGGATTTGACAAAATAACGTAAACTCCTGTACAGCAGTATTTGTTTTCATATTACTTATGTGGTGTTTGGACAGTCCTTAGTGTCTCTTTTGTTTACTTTTGGTTTTCTGCCACTATTCTACTTGCAGGTAAAATTTTGCCATGCTTTGTGTATGCAGTCATTATCATGATTTTTGTTTTTTAAACACTAAACTGTTTAGGTGTACTAAATGATGCTGAATGTATCTTAAACTACACTTATTTAAAAACTATAAATAATGAGTGTTATCTTGTGCATCCTCTGTACATATAACAGCAGTATAACATTTCAACTTGAAATATTTGTTTTCAGCTTCATAGGTTTCATTTTCTAAATACTCCATCATCATTAGGTGCATATCTGACCTCCAAAAAAAATGATATTTTCCTGCTCAGGCATTTAGTGCCCTTTTAATTTTTTCACCTTTCAACCCTGTAATGGACAAAATGGGCTTGATTTAAAAAGGGTTTTACACAGAACAAACATCTATTTACTGCTTGCCTGTCCTTCTTAGCAATTTAATGGTAACAAATTAACATTTAACATATATTTCACATTTTCATAGGACTGAAGGACACACAAATTGTGTGTCTATGGTCTGTTTATTTTTGTAAAAAATAATTTGAACTTACAAGTTTAACTCAAACCACAATTGTATTGTTTTAGTAACTAACGTGTCAGATGGTAATCAGCAAGAAATGCTTTCATTCCTAATTATCTTCCCTATATTTTTTTACAAAAAGATTAATGTCGCATGATGGGGTTGAAGACTAACACATTTAAAGGGTCAACAAATCCGCATGCCCAACGTTGTCTTTCTGTTACAAATGTGGGTGAATGTATGTGTATGTCAAAGCTGAAAGTGGACGTAATTATATTTATTACAAAATTATGAGTTGTCATGATTTTGGTAAATATATTTACTGAAACCGTGATTATTTTTCTTTTCATTAAAAGTGTTACATTCAGTAAATAACTCAACCCTGTTACAAGTTTATAGTCCTGTAAGAGTGAGAGTTCTATATTTGTGATGGGGTTGAGTGTGATGGGGCTGTGGTTTTCCTCTCAAAACGGCAACTGCTCCTCAAGTTGTGTAAGAGAGTATATATACATTAAAATAAAATAAAATGTTGAAAAATAGTAATGACAAGCTTGACAACATACCATTCCTGACTATAATATTCCTAAAAAAATATTAATACAAATAATTCTACTAACCATTTTCAGCGCCACTGTAAAAGAGACCAGAATGATGTCATTTCTGGTGTGTTATGTCACACATGAGTATAGTCTAAATTATTATGGGTGTAGAGTGGTCAGAGTGACAGGGTTGAGCTCAGACCGAGGGACATAACTTTAACGTAGTGTTTTTCTTTTCTTTTCTTTTTTATATATCTTTCAGTTTTTCAGATAAATAGGCTATTTTTCTCAAGAAAGAAACACAAATAAATGCTTACATTATTGTGAAAATATTTTGTTTTGTTGATCATTTTCAAGCAAAAAATGAAGTGAAGTGACTCAAGGACATGACGCAATGCTTGGTTTGAAGATAGATGGAAGGCATTATTTTATGCACAAAAAAATATTGAAATGCAATCATTATTTTTATTTCTCATAATGGGCATACCAAAGTTTTGTAAACCATTTTGGAGAACTACCACTACTGAAATCATAGAGAATCCCATGGAACAACCCAAATACAGTATCAGTGCTCATGTTCCTGAGGGTTAGTTTGTTGTTATGTGCATGGGATTATGTATTTGTTAATATTTGCAATCACTTATTCAACCTGCAACCCTTATACAGAGTTCAACGTTAGTCTTCGAGAGATGACTGTCAGTGACTGGACGAATCTGACATGCTGTTTCCAGAACTGGGCTACATGCACTTTCTACGCTGATTCAACAATCATCGGCCAGCAAAATTACTCTCACAATTGCTGTAAACTTACTGTCAGTGGAGAGAAACTGTTACAGGGAGAAACTGGAGAGAAGCTCCGAACTATTATCATCCAATGTGAACTCAATGCTACCAAAATGGGCCAAAATGTCACCATTACAGTGTGGAGGACATGTAAATAGCTTTTTTAAAAACCATTGTAATAAAACTTTTTTTTTTTTGACTAGACAGAGGACACAGATTTAACATTTTAAACTGCTTTGTTTTTCAGCTTTAGCTCTTTCTGCTAAATACGTTTTTATATTTTCGGTTATCCTGGGGACACTGATTCTGCTCTCTTTGCTCATCTCCAGTATCATATGCATTGTCTACGTGACCAAAAAACAAGGTAAGAAACTGCAAACACAATATTCTCTTGTGTAATTCTGGTTATATGTCACAGAATGATTTCACACTTATATCTTAGATTAAATAACTAACATGTGTACATTTTTTTTAGTCTTCAGTATTCTACAAAATGTATTAATTCATTCATTCATCTGTTTTTTTCTTTGTTTTGTTTATTTTTAAGGGTATAGAGAAAATTTTCGTCCAGCTAGGTCAGTGCATATTATTCAGCTAAATTATTTGGTATAAACCTGCGATTCTCTAAATGTGATGTTTTGTTTTCTTACAGAAATCATGTAATGGACAGTGGTGAGTGAGTTTGGATATTTCTATTAGTAGAAATGCTAGTAATACCAAGACAAACTTCCATTGCACATCTACTATTGGATGGACAATTCTGAGATTATGACTGGTATGTTGACATAAAAATTTACAACAAATTCTCTCTTTTTTAGATAACAAAATTGCTAATTCTGGTACTGCTGAAGAGCAGGAAGGGAAAAGAGAGGTACACACACACACACACACACACACACACACATATATATATTTGATATTTATTGATTGATTTACTGGGAACATTTGTAATGTTTAATTTCACCATGTTTTTCACAGATATTAGAGGATGAGCTATTATATGCCACAGTGAATCATTCAGGTGTTGGTGAAAACTCAGCTCCTGCAGTGAAGTTTGAATCAGGAACTGATTACGCCACAGTGGTCATACACTGAACTGTTTTTCCCCCCTTCAGGAATTTAATCCACCACTGAAATAAAAATGATATGTGCTGTTTAAGCAAATCTCTTACGGTTTTCGTGACTTGATTTTAGATATACAATATATGCACCAGAAAGAATCTGTTCCCTTGATTAATGCATATCAGAAAGTGGTTGAATTAGTAAACCCAGCAGAGCTGACATTAGGTTTGCTATTGGCATTCTTTTCAGCAACCAGGGAAGTCTTGATGACAGATCTTGACACAACTTGATGACCTTTAAACTGTCACTCTTCCATTTTCTTCTGAGTTTAAACTACAGATTAAATCTGAGGTTAGCATAGGACAGGTTAGTACAAGACAATTCTTTGATTGGTAAATTTGTTTTCAAATACTACTTGCAGCATCAAGACAAAAAGTTTTTTTTTTCCAGTTTATATAACCGATAATGAAAGGTGTGGAAATGCCCCCAGTATGTCCTTTATCGATCGACTGACTGACCGTTTTGAAATCATGGTGTACAGTATAGAGACCACTAGATGGCAAACCGAGATCGCTCTTCACTGACATGCAAGGTATTAAACGAAGCTTGTTGAAGAAAAACAGCGTGTAGTGGAAACTGCCTGGGTCATGCGAGTACATTAAGTATAATTACGTTGTCCAGTTGCCCTCTTATTGATTTGTGAACGTGTTAAAATGTGACGTGAAGTATATTTCTACCACTTTCTTACCACACAATTGCTTTCGAGTATGTTACTGTAATGCACACACCGACGGATGTGTTTTAACGATGCATTTTACTTCAGACTAGTACCTAAGCAACAACAGACAGGATTTAAAAGAGCGTTTGTAGGCAAAAATGTAATGTTTTCTCTTCTTAAGATTTGTTCTAACGCCAATTTCCATGAGATGGCTTTTTTTTTATATATTAGAGGTTTTACACATAAATAATATAATTGCATACTTGCATGAGATAAAGTTAAAAGTCAGTCGCCTCGAAATTAATATTTACTTTACTGGTCGCCTCATGGGGTTTCCATATTAACGCTGCTTTCCCTGTTGAAAAAAACAGCAGATGCTGGTTATGTACGTTTTTAAAGCTTGGATGCTGGTTTATGCTGTTCCTTTTAATCAGCAAAGGACCTGCATAAACCAGCATACCAGCTTCAAAACACACCTAACCAGCATATGCTGGGTTTTTTTCAGCAGGGTTACCCATAACACCTGTTGCTTGACACCTTCAAATCAAATTAGTTGACTGTAAATACCTCTACAATGGAATTGGTCATGAAAACGTTTGCTTTTATGAGCAATGACATACTGTTAGGTGTCAATATACAATTTCCATATAAGCCAGCACGACATAAACCCTTTAGATATATAAAACCTGAAGAAAACTGTCTGCTAGTATTCTCATTCATCAATATCAGCTGAAATCTGCCAACTTTGCTAATGCACAGCTTTTCTTTCGATGTGAGTAATCACTCCGAAATAGCAGAAATATCAACACTGATCAGTCCAATTCTGCAAAAAAAAAAAAAAAGTAACTGGGAAATAGCTATAGGTATATGTATTTATGCTATCTGTGTTGATTTATATGTTAGTGCAACCCTAAAACATCTGAAAGCATCCAAAACCAACCTAATTACCAGATTTCCACCAATTGTGTGTAATGTCCACCAATAGTTTTACATGGATGCAATCAAGTTTTTACCAAATACAGTATGTGATGCAAACTAATCAGAAACTGTGACTGCAATGACAAAGTTTTCCCCCTTTCCCAAAGGAAATCAGTAGATCATTTTGATCAGAGGAAGGGAAATCAAGCAGCTGAAGGATAATGTACAGCCTAGTGTCATGACAAGCATAAATAAATATGACTGATCTGTCACATGACTCAGACATAATTCTCAGAGGCAAACGCTTGTGCCTGCGTTTCATTTCAGATGGGCTCTGAATTGCAATGCACTGGAACCTTTTTACATAGCCATTACTCGACAATCTCACATTTTGCACATAAACCCATAAAAATAAACACCACACTGTATCCCACATGTTCGATAGCTACACAATAATTTGTCATTACTGTATAAATTACAAAATACAAGAGAAGAAAAGCAGGAGAGCTCTGGGAAGAATCTGTATGGTGCTATAGGGTTTACCTTGAGATAAAGCGACTGGTACGTATCTCTATGCAATAAACGAGTGACAATGCAGCCTCTCTGTTTCTCTCTCTCTTTCTTTCTTTCTCTCCCTCTCTCCTTGTCATATACACTCATTGTCTTTCTCTCATAATCTGCAGGTCGAAATGGACCAAATTACTACATAGACAACAATGGAAAACCACAGTCTGGTGAGAGCGAGCGAGATTGTACATGCAGTTTTTATGAGGTAAGCTGTTATGGCTCTAAACCCTTTCACTCTCAGCATTCAAATGGGAACCAGCCTTCACTTAGAACAAGACAATGAACTGACTGCATCACACTAATGTGAACTAGAAACCAACAACGGACAGTGGTACGAGATCAAACACAGTGCAGTATTTGATCAAACAAAAGATTTTTCTTTTCTGGTTGGAAAAATATACTAAATTTGTGCACTGATTGTTTTCACCTAGATCCTGCAGATCTGCACAAAGAGGACGACAATAATACAATTGGCAGCATCTGTGCTGAGAAAAATGGGAGACTGTGAGTGAGAAAGAGAGATGGAGGGAGAAAAATCGAGCTGCTGCAGTATCCCTACACTGCTGAGGCAAGGACTGCGTGACTGACTGGTGTGTTGCAAGAGAGAGAGAGAGAGAGAGAGAGAGAAAGAGAGAAGGGAGGGGGGATGGGAAGGATCTTGCTTGGATGAGGTGCAAGCAGGCAGGCAGGCAGCATCATCTCTTTTGTAGCGTGCTGCTGAGGGAACTTGCCGCCTAGAGCCGTGCAGGGTGCTCACTCCTCGCAGGCGCGCACAGCGCCAACGCCTCTCCCGCACTGGCCGCCGCAAGGACAGCGACAGCCTCCGTTACAGGCGCAGCACTGCTTGTTGAAGCGGCACCATGGCGCAAGCCGCTAAGCAGATCCGCAAGAACAAGGACCTACAGGAGCTCGCAGCTCAAGAGCTGCGAGAGAAGGAGGAGGAGAAGATCAAGAAGAGGAACCGATCGAGAGACCGTAGACGCAAGGTAACAGAATAAAAAAACAACAACAACCTCCTTGCTCTTTTTTCCGTATCGAGAAGGATACACACACCTTCACACATATCACAGACTCATCGTGTTAACCAGTCAGCTAGAGCTGGTCGTTCACCGATTATGTTTGAGGGAGATGCTGATGTCTGGCAGGGCGGACGAGGGGGGGGTCATGACTGAGATGATTGGTTAAGTAGCTCCTCGGTCCTCGGGGGAATATCCTGCTCGATCAATTTAGAAGCAGATGCTGTTTATGACTGCATCAAAGCAAACCCGATTTCTTTATGTATTCAGATGTACCCGCCACAGGCTCTATTGTTTGTCGCGTTCCCGCTGCCTGTCATTGGCATGGTGCACCACCTCATATCAATGTCGTAAGCGTGAACTTTGGCAGAACGTGAGCGTAATGTCTACTCCTGCTTCTGCGCCCACATTCATTACAGTTTGTATGATGGAATGGGAGCTAAAGTGCATCATGGGAGCATGTGCATACAATAATGTGTGGTCGCGTGCATGCATGCAGATTTTGGCTTCGCACGAGAGCAGAAGTACACGTGACTCAGGTTAGAGCTGAAGACAACAGAGGCCGGGGTGATGACTACGCTCCCGTCTGCTCACCAAGGCTCATAAAACCTGTCAGCTTAGCATTTATCAGCGCGCTCGCGTAACTACACGATCGGGCAGAGATATGTGGCCGGGGGTGGTAGCATGTCAGTGTAGCCCCAATTAACAGAAGCGAGTTGCTGACACACGCGCAGTGACACAAAAAGATACTGGAGTCTAAAGATCACTCTGAGGAGGACTGTCCTTGAGGGTTGGCTGTTTAATCTTTGGTGGGACGTCTGATGAAGCATTTGTCAAGGCTGTCAGTGACCTCTTGAGATTACACAGGGGTCTGGAAAATTGAAGATGGGACGTGTTCGATGCTTTTTTGATTTGATGAAAATCGTGTCATGTTTAATAAGCAATTCAACATTTACTCTATATATGCTACCTTTGAGCTTTTTCTACGTTAGTGCGTTTGAACTGAGTTGTGTTAAAATGTGAACCGTTTGTTTCCTAAGGCCTACTGTAATGTGACCTTACAGTACAGCTAATGCAAGATGCAGATGTTTGTATGAGCTTAATTAAAAATTGTGCTGCTCAAGCGCAATGAGTTCAACCATTGGCACGAAGAAGGGTAAATACTGGTACATAAATAAAAGCAAAAAAAGAGAGGAATATTGTATAATTAGATTATGTTTTTTTAAGTAAGTAAGTTGAAATCAGAGTCCATAATTCATAAACAATTAGTAAAGAAATAAAAACAATTTAAGATTAAGCCAAGAATCATGCCATCTCAAAAAATGTTAAAAATGAAATATATACATGGATAATAATCCTCAAAAAGATCTGTAGCATGCATTTACAAAGTCGATTGAAATTTCATTTAATGTAGACGATACATTTATTACCACCATTTATCATAGAAGTCAATGTGGTGCAGCGATTACTATGATAAATTAAAAATGGCACTTCATGTCATAAAGATTGTCGACCCCTAGTGTCAATGTGTTCCTGAAAACGTGTCAGTTTGGCTGAGGTCTCAGAGCTTTTTGGACTGTCTGTGGCCTTGTGAGATCTCAGCTGTTGGTGGACAAACAGTTGTGTTGTGATTTTTACACATCCCTGAGGTGGATGTCTAGAGAAAAACGATGTCAAGTGCCCAGAGTGTGAGACACAGAGAAACTGTCTGTGTTCCGATTGGAGTATAAGCTCTTACTGCATTATATACCGCATACTATTTATTTTCCATCTGTATTCTTTTAAAATATCAAACAGTATGCAATATTGTTGTCACATTGTGCATTTAATTCAGTTTTTTTCAATTTATGTTGTTGCATTTTAAATGTACTTTTGTAATATCTTGTTAGAAAATGGGAAATTACAAAGCACAAATGACTGTTTATTTGTCACACTGGAAATGGAAGTTTATGCACATCGTCGAATGTTCTTCACACTAAGTAAATATTGTTCTTTTAAGAACTGTTCATTGAATAGTTCTTTGCCAAAACCTGGTGTACCATACATACAGTTGATTTGCTCTACACAGTATGAATACTGCAGAAACAGTAGTATGCTATTCTAAACATAGCCTTTGAGAAAGACACAAGAAGGGGGCTATTTAATTCTTGGCCTACAGTATAGCGCATCATTTACTAGCTGTATTATTTTCACTTATGAAATATGGTATCTGTGCTGCAGTGTACAACACAGTATTAATTACCCCACAGTACTTTTATGTCTCTAAGCTGATCTTGCCGTGTGTGTAAGATCTTATGCATCACATCCGTATGGCTTACACACGGCCTGGCCCAGATTCCCATACAGCAGAGAGCATGCATTTGTCTTGTTACCTAATAGGAGAAGGTGAAGTCACACATATCAGTGAGTACCTTCAGTCACGGGCTATATTTATTCTGTGCCTGAGTCGCTACCAATCTGTCCATGATCCTGCCAACTTGAAGGGATGCGTTGCCCAGGATTCTGGAAGGTTCAGTTGTGATCTATGGGGAGATGCTTTTGTAATGCTGTGTTGGCACCACTAGAGGCAGCAGACTGGGAGAGCGAGAGCTCCACTGAGAGTGGGAGTGACAGGTGAAATATAGCAGCATAATGTCAGTCAGAGATCAGGGTTAGTCCAAGTGCATTATAATTAAGTACCTGCTGTGGTCATAATAGCATAAGACCACATTTGCTATTAAAGACACGCTGCTTAACTTTAATACTGTCACTGATAAATACTTGAAATATCTCTGGATTCCTTAATTCATTTCAAACCTAATAAAATATAATTTTTATCAATATTTTTAAAAATGTATTGGTAATATGTTACCATCGTAGAAACATGTTTAAGTGTTTCTTGACTCTTTTAAGGTTACAATGCTTTTTTTGCACTTAGTTAAAAGACATGAATTTTTTACAGAGAAAATATTCATTTGTATTCTCACTTGATTAGTTACAGTCAAGGCACACAAACGCTTTGTGGTCCTTGAAGCTTCTAGAATATTTTTGCTGCAGGCATAATTGCTTTGAAATAGATCTCAAAAATTAAATATTAAAGCTAGAGCTGAGTCATTTTTTTTTTTCTTGGCTTATAATGGTTGTATTTTACATTTTTCCTTCTGACATATGAAGTGCAAAATTGTTTAATAATTGGGACTGCTAGATTGTATTTATTTTTACTTGTATAATGAACTTTGAGACACACTGGTCCCATGAGCACAAATGTAAATGTGCAAAGTTTGATGTCCTATCTCTTGTAAGTACTGCTGGTTTCGTGGAAGTAGGTGTAGTATTTCACATCTGGAATATCGTAAATGGCCATTTTCATTCTTTTGATGCTTGAATGCACAGGGATATAATAGTGAAAAAGTGCTGAGATACGGTTGAGGTTTTGTTAAACTGACACTGCTTTGTATGATTAGACAATAGAATATGTTTTGTCTTTGATATTTGAACATTTCCGGTTGATAAAGATTTGATTAATGTGTTCATTGCTGTCTTCTTTTACATTGTAAGAAGAAAGCAAGATATATAATTACGTGTATGGGGACGGGGGTAGTTTCTTTGTGCCATCCACTGCCTTTTGTCGTCATGAAACCTTTTGTGTTTATTTCTATGGGAAACCTTATCTTTTAACTGTTTAGAGTTTGTTATTTGGTGTATACATTTTAGTGAATATACTGTATATACTGTAGATATAATTTTTCAAGGTTTGTTATTTAATTTTCTAAGTCTCAGCTTGTTATTTCTGCACACACAATACAATCAAGCTATTGTAAATCAGTGTAGTATGCATACTAAATAAATGACTGTACTGCATTGATTGGCCATAAATACTATATATTTATTTAGCAAACAGTGCATACTGCATTGATCAGAAGTGATCAACTACAGATATTTACAATGCATACAACTTAGTAAGAGTATGCACCCTCATTGATTTAAATGTATGTTGAAAGGATTGCAAAATATATTTACAACACTACAAAATGTTCATTTACTGCATACATTTTCAAACAATTACTTTGCATTCAATCTACACATGCATTTTGAATAATATTACCTGGTCTCACGGCATAAATGTACTTTTTAGCAAACACAAAATATATACCAACAAGTACTGTACATATCACTGTAGTTTCCAAAAACAATGAACACTAGAAGTAGTAAAACTTTGACACCTTTTATTCCTTTTCACACAAATTTGCAGAGTTTCGATTCATAAAGTGTAATTTTTGCACAGAAGAAAAATCATGTAATGACAAAACAATATTAATATGCTGGGATATTTAAAAAAACTGTGGGTTTTTAAAGATGGTAGGTCCAACGTAATAGTACATTAACTTTTAGCAACAGTCCACATATATAGCAATTCTTAACCGCCACAATAAATGCCTATATCAAGGTAATAAAAACATGTCAGGGTTCATCTATTGAAATGTTGTTTTAGCACCAGGCAGTGGACCTGTGGTAAAATGTGTAGTAAGGCACTTAAAATTGTGTTGCACAAAAAGTGCACAGAGGTACTTATTTTAATGAGACTAGGTTGGAATAATATGCATGCTTAATCTATGTAATATGTATAATTTGAGTCAGTGTTTTAAGCATATTCCATGTAATGCATAGTAAACCAGTAAATCATGCAAATCTGTTTACACACATAGAATTAGTAGGCTACATTAATTGAGTATGCATGTTGGTCAAATTTAGTATGCATACTAACTGAATTTAGTAAGCAAAAATACTGTGCCTTGGATATCTTTTGCACATTTTTCTCTGATTAAGAATTTTGACAAAGAGCATATACTAAGCAAATCTATGTAATCCAACTGTTTTATGCCTTGACACATAGATGTCTCATTTCTACATTACCTCTCAGGGTGTGTTATAGTATGTGTGCATTTCTCTGTGTATGGAACATGGTGTGAGTCTTGCTATATTAACCTTTGCCAGTTCAACATAATTCAAACACACAACTGTTGACACTACATCATACTGACACTCACAATATGGGGTATGTTTCCTTTTGGTGGACAACTATCTCTTAAAACGTGGATCACACCAAGAACACTTCTAAGAACGCTGCAACCGTTTTAATAAGACATCAACACATCAAGGCATTTTATCATAACTGCATAAAACTCCTTTCTATAGCATACTTGCTCTTATTTCTTTAGGGATATTCCATGTAGCCTACTTGCCGGTCCCAATTCCAGTCATAATGTGCAGAAATATCGACGTTCTTTGCACATGACAGAGCAGCATCCATTAGACCCAAAGTGCTTTGTCTCCCACATTAGGCAAGGAGCCCATAAGCTACGATTACACAACCCTGATTAAATTGACACAAGTTCTGAATATATGTGGTGGCCCCTGCTCAATATAATGCTTCTCACATATGGTCCCTTATGGAACGACATGGATGAAATAGCTTACCTACAATGTCCTTGCAGGGACAGCAGAGGAGAAGAGAGCATGAGATGCGTTCCCTAAACATGCTGCTCGCTTACACGCATACATACTCAGCATCTTTGCTTTGAAGCAGTGTTATCGACAGATGTGGGTGGGGCAGTTCTCGTCTGTCTTCTGCTTGAAGGGGAAACAACCCAAGCAACGCTGTTACTCTGATCCTAATCTATTTATTATTCTCAGAGTCTCCCCAGCTGTGGTGTCCTTCTCGCCCCCAACACATGCATGTTATCGCCTTATAAGATCATTTTGTCCCCTGAATACTGCAAATTTTTCTTTTTTAGTGCAACAGATGCCACTTGAGGTTTCAAAAGAATCGTGTTGATGCTACTCATGATATGGATCTTGATATTGATAGGTTAATGCTTAGAGTGTTTCACATTGTCGTAGCACTCCCGGGTGTCTCAGGAGTAATTAATAAAAATGAATTTTTAGTAAAAGCAGCAGTGAATGACTTTATTTATTGGTTTACCTGAATAATTTGCATAATTGATGTTTCTCCACTCAAGTTAATTTAGTTAATGTTTCGGCAACTTATAAATTTGCTTTCAGTATTTTCCTGTAACAATTGTGATGCTGCCTTAACCTTTTCAAAGTGTGTAGTTTATACACAACCATTAATCATTCAGGCTTGTCTTGCATATGTAGTCTAAGTATTACATAAATATGGTACAGTATTCAGCACCATCCTTTCAAAAATGATATTCATACTAAGTTAATATACAACACATAACTTAGTGCATTGACTTAATATGCATGTTGCACAGATTTTCTTTATTACGGATGTCGTTGTTTTTTTTTTTATAATCTTCACTCATGTGTGAGTGTTCATGACCAACCGGATCTCACGGCAATTCGTACATATTTTACGAGGTGATTAATTCATACAAATTCGTATGACCTCAGTCAAATTCATATAATTTTTGCTAAATCGTAAGTATTGTTCGAGTTGCCAATTGGTATGAATTTGTACGAATGGCCTACACCAAATCCCGCCCCTAAACCTACCCATCACAGGGGTTTAGACAAATCATACAAGTGAGGTCATATTAATTTTTCATATTATTATATTTCATATTAATACAAATTTTCCACCTCGTACGAATACATAAGAATTGGTCGTGAGACTGTGTTGTCATTACATAAACTACTTTTGTTAGTTTTTTGGAATTTGCTTTCAGTGCTTTGTAGCTTATAATTACACTACTTTTCAAAAAGTGTGGGGTCAGTAAGTTTTATGAATATATTCTATTCAAACAATCCTTAATGAATTATGATTTCCACCAAAATATTAAGCAGCACAAAAACATTTTCTTGATTTCCAAATCAGCATATTACAATGGTTTTTTAAGAGTCCAAGCTTCCTCATTAGTAAAATAAAATAGCGAATTTGGCGTGCTGTTCGGGGAGTGAGCCGGGAGAACGGCGGACTCCAAACCCTAGTGGTTTAAACCCTAGCATGGGCAAGAGTTCGGCTCGGTCTCCGTCTGCCTCCCAAAAAAGCTTGAGAGGACAGCAGCAAAAATTCGCTGCCCCCCAAAGAAGCAAGTAGAAAGGATGCTGGACGGATGTTTTTTTTTTTTTTTTTTTTTAAATTGGGATGGGAATTGGATTTGTGGAAATATGGGTTAAGCCTCTGCGGAGGTAGGGAGTTGGCATGCCTCTGCGGAGATGGGGAATGAAACCTCGATGAAGGTGGTAAACCTCCATGAAGGTGGGATAAAAGAGAAAAGACCTCTGTGGAGGAAAGGGTTGGGCTGCCTCTGCGGAGGCAGGAGTAGAAAACCTCTATGGAGGTGGTAGGCCTTCATGGAGGTGGGACAGGAAGAGAGAAAAAACCTCTGCGGAGGTAAGGGAAAGGATGCTTTTGCGGAAGCGGGGAGGAAAACCTCCATAAAGGTGGGACAGGAAGATTAGAAAGAGACCTCTGATGTAAAAAAAAGAAAGCTTCTGCTGAAGCAGGGAGAACTCCGAGGAGGTGGTAAGCCTCCGTGGAGGTGAGAAAGAGAGAGAGAGAAAGACCTCTGCGGAGGTGAGGGGTTGGGCTGCCTCTGCGGAGGCGGGCGAAACCTTAATGGAGGTGATGAGTCTCCATAAAGGTGGGATAGAGAGAGAGAAAGACCTCTGTGGAGGTAAGAGGTTGGGATGCTTCTGCGAAGGCGGGGCGGGAAAATAGTTAAATAGGTCCAGTCAGTAAATAATAAATGTTCTGTTTCTGACGACAGGAACCGTTGCTAAATAAATTAATGAACCTGAAATTAAGCGAATGGGTACGTAAAATACGTTATGTGACCATGGAGAAGTGAAAGGAAATGCCGTGCTGGCATCAGGGATACGCGGCTTGCGTATGACTTCATCTGGTGGCGCCGGCCAGATCCGCGCTACATTGCTACTTGCCTTTGAGAAGTTGTAACGCTGGGCTTTGTTTTGCTTCTGGGGCTGAGGAAAATAGCGGCGGGGCCGGCAAGTGGTGAGTAATGTGGATTCTTTCACTTGGATTGCTTTGGGGGGTGGGGAGTAGGATGGGGAGTAGGATGATGAGTGAGGAGGAATGGATTCGACTGGGTGCGAATTAACGAGGGGATGATTAGATGATGAGACACCAGCCGTGCATGATTAATTCATCCAGCGATCCTCTCGAAAGGATGTTGTTTGCAAAACATTCACTAAAATTTCGCAAAACTATTTTAACAGAAATATTTTCCCATTTTTTAATTGTTATACTTTACAATATTACTTAATTATTACTTTTTATTGTATATTTGATAAAATAACTGCAGTCTAGGTGATGTTTTGATGCAAAAGAGATCAAAACATCTAAACATTTTAAGGGTTAGGATTATAGTAATTTTATAATAAAACAAAGTTTTGAACGGTAGTCTATAATTTAAGTATTTTAAAAAGTATTTTCATAAAACAAGTACATACTTTACTTTTCAGCTTGTCCAGTTTCTACACAGTCACTAATTATTTCTGAATATATGCATCTGAACTCTTCAATTGCGAAAAAGTACGAATTCAAAGTTGATGTAGAATGCAACTCAATCATTTGAATATGTGTTCAAATCAGTGAGGGTTGCATGTTTTAAGTATAATGCATTGAGCTGTCATACTTGATCAATGTAGAATTCTTGATTAGTGTTTCATACAGTATATAGAACTCTGAAAAACATGCACCCCAAAGCTTATATACACGAGTTATTGATAAAGTATACTACACAGATTAAGTTTGAATTCAGTGTTAAGCAATTACAGGCTTGGATGTGTGCTATTTACCCCAGTTGCCTGTAATGCTATCCCCTTGTGACCTCTTCAAGGGCCTGGTCCAAATCCACACTAGTTAACAATTTCTTTCTCATATTCCCAGATTAATGTCACATGTCTTGCAGAATTATACTAATCCCTGCAAGCCTGTATAGATACGTTAGATATGACTTGACCTTTCTTTTCTTTGCAGCTCAAATCGTGTCGTAAACCAAACGACCTTCCTTTTTGTGTGACACTCTCGCTCTCAAAACAGCCAATTTCAGCAAAATTACAAGCTGTGGATGTTCCACTGATGTATGCAGCTCTGACAGAAAGTAAACATAATATTTCCGCTGGCTGTTTATGACCTCAGAGAAATACAATGGCTTAAATTCCCTCCATCCTCTCGCTGTTCCATTATCAAAGTCTGGAAATGTCTTGCGTTTGTGTGTGTGTGTGTCGATATCTGGTGCATATGTGCAAGTGTTTGTGTAACTCCATTACCAAACTCAGCATTCGTGCATGTGTGTACATACGAGAAAGAGAGAGAGGGAGATGCCGTGTAGAAAACAAGAGGAAGGAGGCAATCACTAATGGAGGGAAAGTGAACTTCAAGGAGCAGTCTTTTTTCCTTTCTTTCCATCCATGGTTTAAAATTGAATCAGTGATGAAGTATTTATACGACCACAGTGTGGCTTTTCCAGTCCAGTGCTTCAGTGGAGTGCAGAGAGAGAGAGAGGAAAGATCTGTACTATTGCCAGCACGAGTGCTGTTGCCTTCCCGATATGCCTGTGTGTTTATGGGCCACAGCTACAATAACAAGAGCACAACCTGACAGTAGTAGTTGATTATGAGCAATAAGCAGGTCTGGTGGGAGAGATGAAGGGCGCCGTCATGTGTGTCTCAGGCTCTGATGATGAATTCACCCGCACTACTACACTGTAATGATGTCCTCTGTTTAATTGTGGTGCAATGTTATGAGGTTTTTGTTGGATATTGACAGTTTTTTTTGTATGGTTTTCTGTGTTATTATTAAATACACAGCGAATTCCTTTAATATCAGCCATATTAAAATAGGGTGAGTAGGAAACTCTTCTGGATATTCTTTGGATCTAGAATGACATTGTTGTCAAGATGTAGATGAATGTATGCCTTTGTTGAGGCAGAATTGGAGAAATTGAACATTAAATCGCTCACCAATGGATCCTCTGCAGTGAATTAGTGCCATCAAAATGAGAGTCCAAACAGCTGATAATACATGACCGTAACCTACAAGTAGGCCTATAATCAATACAACTCCAGTCCATAAATGAATGGCTTGTGCAAGTGAAAAGCTGCATGTTTGTAAGAAACAAATCCAGCATTAATTTTTTTTAACTTTAAACCATCAATTCTGGACATACTCCATAATAAGAACTTATTCACTATTAACTACAACTTTTTGCCCAATTAATTCCTAATTTGCTGGTTATTAATAGTTACTTAAAGGCATTAATATGTGCTTAATTACTACTAATAAATGTCTAAAATTCTAGCAGTATGCATGCTAATTAGTAACTTAAGAGACCCTAAAATGAAGTGTCATCTCGTTGTCCTCTCACATCACAGTTCAATGCAGTATTTGATTAGAACTGTTTTTCGACTGTTCTGAAACATTTTCTAAAAATACATTATTAAAATCAAAGGATGTATAATGTTAATAATATTTTATGGACCCAGGACAACCTGAACTAATAACAAAGAGTTGTATTTTTATCATTAAATGTAAAAAGAGATTCATAAACCCTGAAACATGTGGCTTATTGTTATTTAATATTATTTAGTTAGAGTTGTCATAGCACTTGCATGTTATTAGTCTTTTGTTGGTTTTGATTGTTGGTATTGTAAAGTCACTTTGCATAAAAGCATCTGCTAAATGACTAAATGCAATAATGTTAGTTAATGTAACGCAGCAAAAGAGAGAGGTGTGTCAGCGAAGCACAGAGATACAATTTTATTAGGCCTGTTTGTTTATGTGAGAAAGACAGAAAGAGAGAACAAGATTCTAAGAGGAAGTTGTGATTTAAAATAGAGTCTAACTACATTAGAGTGTAGCCAGCGGCTTCTCAAAGTAAAAATCCCATTTGTTTTCTCCATAATGGATTTTTAACCATAACTCTTCTTGACAGACCCAACATGAGCTCTATAGGTTGTTGAGCAGTGATATATGCTTCTATAAAAGCCACTTATTTCAGCTTCATTTTATTGAATTTTTATATATATATATATATGTAACGTATATTAAAGGTTTCATTTCAGAGTGCATAGAGAAGCGCTATCATAATTCTTGGATCCACCAATTAGAGAAGTTGCTGATAACATGAAAACAAGAACCACAACAAAAGAGCTCATTAGCAAACACCTACTCTGCTGAAACACCGTGGCTAATGCCACTGAAACAGTACAGTGCTGTTCAAAATCTTATGTGTAGAAATATTGAGCTAAAGTGGCACTAAAGACATTTATAATAATACAAAAACATATCTGTTTTAAATAAAGGCTGTTCTTTTTTACATTTTTTTCACTATTCTATTCAATTCATCCCTAAAAAATATTAAAATGTAAAGCACAACTTTTTTATATAATAAGGAATTTTTATTTATTTATTTTTTATATTAATAAGGAATGTTTCTTGAGCATCATATCAGTTGTCACGGTTGATGTGCGGAAGGACGAGTAGAGAGTTGGATTCTTCAGAAACAGTTATTTAATACTCACAAAAAGGCATTACAAACAGGCAGGTAGACAGATCCGGGAGCACATCCAACATAACATTCACATTGAACCGACCAACTAAACAGAACTGAGGAGAACTTATAAAGGGAAGTCAATTAGTACAAACAAGGGAGGCACACCTGAACATAATA
>JAUCMU010000046.1:5083401-5124084 GCA_032275025.1 Enteromius treurensis | reverse complement strand
GTTCCCCACTCCGGCTCTCTCACCTGGTCTGTCGTCACAGTCTCTGGCTCGGACGCGCACCTCAGCTCTGTCACAACACTGGGTCACACTGAGCACATGGGGAAAACCACAACAAACAGTGCAGGGGCGTGACATCAGTATGTTAGAATGATTTCTTATGGATTAAGAACACTGAAGACCGGAGTAATAAAAACTGTTGTTTTATATTTGATAATATTTCACAGTTTTTACTGTATTTTTGGTCAAATAAATGCAATCCTGTTGAGCATAATCTTACTGACCTTATACTTAAATGAAGTTTTGTATATAGTATTTTTGACTAGTTTGTAGTTGTGTCATGCTTCAATATTCGCGGGGTGTAATGATCATACCATTTGGCTATATACGAGTGCTCAATGTCTGATTTTACATAGAACTATAGGTTTTCTCCCAATATGTTAATATACAGCCTATTAAAATAATGCTGTAAATAAGAATCTGAAAAGAAAGAAGCTTTAAATTATTATTATTTTAACCTTAACCTCTTATCTGTACATCATCTTTACTATTTATCTCGTATAAGATGAATTTGGTTTATTATGCTGCAGTAAATCCATGAATAGCGCGAGCAGGACAAACAATGACTGGGACTGTCATATACAATAACATTATAATAAAACGTTATGATTTTTTAGAGTTTAGCTGTGGTGTATCTGCACGTTGTTGCGTGTAGAATGTGTCCACAAAAGGAGTTCATTCCGGGCCATACAGATATGTTCACTTCTGCATTCGGGGCAGTTCGTGCAGATAGCCTAGTCGTAATATTAACATTGTGTTGTATAAATAACCAAGCGTATTTTATATAAGATAAATGAAATCCTGCTGAATTAAACCCTGCTATCCTGTTTCATTCTACTGATCATCTTCAGCACGCACAGCTCAAAACATAAATGCAGAACATTAATAACTATTGTCATATACATAACGTTACAGAGAGCACTACTGTACAACTTTTTTTTGTGAATTCTTAGGGTATTGATGATGCTCAATGCTAACTTTCTTTTAATGGAAACATAAAACGTTATTTACCCGTTTGTATCTGCGAGGCATCTGTCACTCATTTCCCCTGACATCAGTATTTATGTTAAGTATTTACTGTCGAATGACTGACTTGACTCTTATTTTGCCCCGCCCCCACCCATATGATTCGACTATCAGCAAAGTCTCTTTAATGCCCCACTTAGACTACGCGATTTTTTTTTTGGTTACGACTGACGTATCTTGACAAAAAGTACACATGACTGTCGGAATTTGCCCCTAGTGGCATTCACACTGAATTTTTATTTTGGTCGAGTTGTACGAATTGTTTGCAAAATGTGCTGTAGCTATCTATGCAAACCCATGATTAGCATCTAGCCTATATTTACATGCAGTTGTATTGTTCCGTATTTTACAATATATAGGTAATAGTATTAAGACAAATAAAAAATAATATAAAATAACACATACCGTATAAGTTTGGAGGGAACATGGAAACAGCATTAAACAAATAATAATGTTTTTTTAAAGCAGTTAGTTTTTAGATTAACAAAAAAAGGTTTAAAAATTCTCAACTCACGCACACAGAAGTGATTGGACATGAGTGAAATATGTCACATCCGGTCGGGTGGTTGCATACGGTCTAGCCGCAGAATTTCAAACATTTTAACGCATCCGCAGCCGGAATCGGATCCGACATTTCCGCATACCCATATGATCGGAACGCCACAAAGCTCCCCGAACTACTCTACTCTCCGTTGGAAATTAATGACTTTCGGTCTGATTCTTGTCATTCGTCGCGTGCAGTGGAAAGGCGGCTTCAGACTATACGATGTTGCCCGAACATTCATCGCAAACCGTTGTGCGTGATGTCATCGGACAAGACAGAAAATATGAGGGCAAACAAACAATGGGTAGTAAAAAGCGTGCTTTGCCCTGACTTGTCATCAGAACCCCCCCCAAAAGAAAGTAAACATGACGGACACAAATCTGGATGGCATTAAGAGGTAGAGATCTGGATTCACGTGGAATTACGGGACCCGACCAGATTTCTTGCGCCGCGGGATTAAATTTCCAAATAACTCTGCATGTCAAACAGCATATCTGCACTTTACTCTTTTAACTGACCCACAAGTACAACCTTCACTCTATGCACGTGCTGCACGCATTTTATTTGCATGGTCTGTGCACGCAGCATCTTCATAACATGCTCCAAGCAGGCTGTATCGGACGGTGGTCAATCAATATACGGCCCTCAGAAAGAACAGGTTGTCGATGAGTGACAGAACAGAATATTAATGGAGCAAAGTAGGCTATTTGTGTCCTTGAAGGATGTTCAGCTCGGTTTGTATTTTGCTTAGCCTATTGGCCTCATTTTAAAAGACGGATATCTCATTTATTTATTTAGAGTGAATATATAAAATAAAAAGTGAATATATAAAGAGTGATATAGCAGAGCAGGTGGATGCGGGATATAAGCTCGTGGGAGCGGGACTGAAAAAAAAGACCAGAGGATGTTATGGACTATGAAAGAGAACTGAAGCAAAATAGTTTTAATTTGACCTTTTTTCACCGTGTTGTGGTAGTCCCTTATTATAAATGCAGAAGTATTGTTGCCCTAACTCCAAACATTTCCTC
The DNA here is from genome assembly GCA_032275025.1 of Enteromius treurensis. Lineage (NCBI taxonomy): Eukaryota > Metazoa > Chordata > Actinopteri > Cypriniformes > Cyprinidae > Enteromius > Enteromius treurensis. Next base: position 5,121,429 of record JAUCMU010000046.1, on the reverse strand, counting down.
CACAGGAATGATGGAACTTGTCGCGTCTACGGGGAAAAAAAATTAAACATGCTAGTCCTTCTTTCTTGAGGTCGTGAAGTGTCGCAGAGATGTCGTAGACTATGACACACTACACAAGATTAAACATTCGAATCGTGTGTCCCAACACCCATCGTCGTTTACGAATCCCCACGACACCCTACGACAAGCAGATCATGGCAAAATCGAGCTAAAATCGTGTAGCCTGCCCGGGGCTTTAAGACAAGTCATGTCACTCGGCGGCCATCTTTGAAACACCTCTCAGTCATCCAAGTGCAGCACCTATCTCTTTGAATGGGGAAACATAAAATTTTCCAAAACTGTTTAGTAAGCTTACGATTAAATTTGAAATGCAAAATCACTAATGAAATCTGATAACAACTGTGTAACAAATGTTGTTTCTTTTGCTCAAATAGCGTTATAAAAAGCTTGTTACGTCTCAACTCAAATTTGATTCCCATTGGATTTAGTAATGTGGTCTTGATACTAAATGTTTAAAGAATCCATGTCAATTATACATTTTTATCAAATGGAATAGTTACATAAATATAGCTAATACATAACCTGATTTATTAATATCTGTTCCTTGTTCAGTTTCTTATCTCAGCATTGGTAGTTCTTCATCTAAATGACCTTCTGGCCCATCTGCATGTTCCTTTAGATTTCCTGTTCCCTCCCTCCTTCTGGCCTTCCACCCTCCCATCAATCTCCTGACGGTGCATCTATTAGAGACTATTGATGTTCCCTGCTGACAACATCATGCAGAGTGACTTACAGAGCTCTTACTTTATAGACCGTCTCATTTGCCCTGGCACTGGTGTCATGTGGCCGAGAGCTTCAGGCTCAAGGATGCAGTGTAGAGCAGCAGGTTAGCACACCAACATCAGCACCAGACTGCCCCCTGTAGTGTCAAGGCAAAAACACACACACCGGAACACCCTTTTATGCACACATGGATGCACACACATGCTTACACAATCCATCTTCGCCTCTCTGACTCAGCTGTTTTTGGCAGTGAGGGCAGTGCAGCGAGTACAGTGGGCCCTTGAGGAAAACGGGAAGGTGAAAGTGACAAACACGGCCCTCAGGTGTTCTAAGAATTCGCCCCCTCACTACAGTGCAAAGCTTTCTCTGGTTAAAGAGGGAAACACACAGTGCATGAAATGAGTAAGCGACTAATCAGAATTTGCTAAAACTGGAATTAGAGGTGAACTGTCGAGATGATGCCTTTTATCAGTAAGATGGTGTGTAATTCTTTTCAAGCAGACCATCTAACCTGTTTGGAAGCATGCTTCCTCCCCTTATAAAAGAGGTAATTGTGACTTTATTATTAGTAATAGCATCCTTACATCTCACAATTACACATTCATATTGATTTTAGCTTTTTTCCTGTAATTGTAGCTGTATGTTACACAATTTATACTTTACAACTTGATACTGTATCTCTCTGTTTTGATTATATTTCATAATTGAATCTTATTATCTTATAGTTGCAGTTTTTTCTCACAATTGTACATTGTTTGTAATTGTAACTATAATTCACAACTGATACCTCATATATATCACAATTCTATATTTCTTATAATTTACTCAGATGTACTTTTAATAATAAACTGGTATACCTAAAGTCTGCTAATTGGAACAAATAATTGTGTGCTTTATGTACTTTACTTGAATTTAATTTAATTGTTAATAGTGCTGAGGTTCAACTGAAAATATACACTTTAAATATCTTGCATTTAAAGACTGATATTATACAGAGAGATCATACAACTCTAATTAAAAGTTACATTTTAGGCCTAACCATAAAAAATGTCCATTGTGCAATGAATACATACTCTAAAAAAAGTTTACTAAAAATTTTAATTAAAAATATGAATTTGACATACAGTATATAAATTATGGCATATGATTTTCTTTTTATTATAGGTTTGCATATATCTCTCAATTAATTTTTTTTCTTTAATTGTGACTTTATATTTATTTCATAATTGATGCGTCATATATATATATATTTTACTTATTACATCTGCAAATTTATATCTCACAATTTCACCTTTTTTCGTAGTTGTAATATTAACTGTTTTACACTTCACAACTGATACTTTATATATATCACAATTAGGGTTGTTAACGATTAATGGATGATTATAAATTAAAGCTATTATGGTTGATTAATCAGTTTAATTTTGGGGTGCGTGCTCATAATTTACTCATTTGCAAACCACGCTTTTAACATGATCCAAACTTTAAACCTACATTATAACAGATACAACACAGAGTTTTTTTTGTATTGAAATATAATAATAAGGAAGGAGCTGGCATTTGAAGAGCTATTTGCACATGCCATCATGCCATAGGTCTATGCCCATGCAACAGATGCATTTTGCACTATTAAGGTTAACAATTAATCGATTAATTGATAACTGAACATTGACATCCCTAATCACAATAGACACTTTATTTCTCATAAATTAAGACTCATTATTTTGCAATTATTGCATCTTTCAATTTTAGCTTTATTTCTCATAATTGCCAACTTTTGTTCATATATGTTTTATGTTGAGGTGCAAACATGCTTCCGTACAGTAGGTCTGATCATTAGCAGGCGACTTCGTTTTCATGCTCATGATGTGTTATGAATGCGAATCTGGACAGAACCAGTTGAAATTATAATGAATTTATGTTTAGTGGTTAGTGCTGGTCACACAACCCTATTATTCAGAGGTAAACTAAGATTGTAAAGCTTATTGGCTTTTATTAAGCTGGTTGACCGAGGAGGTCTTGGCTGTACTGTATATGCAGCTTGAAGGGGAAACCAGCACCATCCAAAACACAACATATGCTCCTGATCAGCAAAGACGCTCTTTCAGCTTGATGGAGGCACTGCTATTAATGCCAAGTGTTCTTCGCATACCTTTCCAGCATTCATGACATTCATGAGGATTTCATGGCCTCCCCTGGTGTATCGTTTCAGCTTAGTGGCTCACTAAACTCTTATCTGTCAGAGCATTCATTCCCATGCACGTAGCTGGCACAGTAGGCCTGGGGTGTTTGGCAGTTGTTGTAGGATAATGATTGTGTATCAGGCTCAGGTCTCACTCAGCATTCCTCTCCCGCTCTGACTCACCGAAAGCTTCTCCACAGCCGATAGCCTTTGAGTGAGCTCCCAGTCTTCAGCGAGCCACTAATTCCCTCACATTTTCTTTCATATTAAACTTACGCTTTTATCTAATTTAGCCCTTGACCACACTAGCCTGGGAGGAAGTCTCCTTTATGAGAAGAGAGTGTAATGAAGGAAAATAGAGTAACCATCCCAGCGCTGGGGTCTGAAGGACTGAGATATTGCAGAGGACTGAAGATGAGATGTTTATATGGTGATAATAGTGAGCGTCTGGGTCAGATTATGACCATGTGAACTAATGCAACATGGCTTGATAACTCTTAATATTATATCATGTCTATAAGTCCAAGATTGTCAGGGATATGCATGTGTTTTTAATTTTTAAAGTGCATTTGTTTTTGATTTTTAAATCTAAAAGTTGTTATGCGCATTAAGCAAGTTCTCAAATTCTCAAAGTTATGTATTTGCAAAAAAAAAAATATTTTGTATGTTTAATATTTCCTTTTTTGTTTTTGTTTCTTTTGTTTTAGAATAGTCAAAATAATCACCTAGAAAAATGGTGCAGAATCAGAATGTGAAAAATGTCCTAGTTTTTATCCTTATACTTGTATGTGTCCTCTGTTTTAGGTGTTTAGTTATTTTTTATAAATATTCATATTCAAATTGCTTCTAACCCAAAATGTTTAACCCAAGCAACCCTTTTTTTTAATGTATCAACTCTTAAAATATGTCATTCAAACTAGCACAAGTATGATTCAGTGTGTGTGTGTGACCTGTGTGGCTCTGAATGTGACCCCCAGCTGCACTGACACGATCCCCGTGAGCCGCAGCAGAACCCCACTGAGGTTTTAGTGGTGACCCGCTGGCGTTCCCTCATAGACAGCAGGTGATCCTGTGTTTCTGCATTAATCCTGTCCTTTTATCTCTCACATAGTACCTTGCTCTACACTTGACATCTGTGTCATGGCTTGTGCATCAGAAAGAATCAACTGCTATTTTATCTCAATGCTGCTACTCTGTATTTCTGCCTCATCAGGTTCTGAGTTCTGAACACTTTTGTTATTTGTGCTAGAGGGGAAGTAATGTTAAAATAGTATGCAACTATAAATAAGCCATACACGCCTACTCTGTCCTCGATGTGATACGTCCATTAGGCCGTGCTGCTAAAGGCACTACCAAGGCTATCGTTCATCAAGCATACTGTAGGCTGAGATGGTCATGCAATAAAAACACATGGATAGTCATGTCTGCCTGCTTGCCTGTCTATCATGCTTCTTACATGATATTACAGGTCCCAAGGGGTACTTTGTGGTTTGCACTCTGTTTCCTAGTATGGGATTCTGCCAGGGTTGAGCCTTGCAAATGCTGTATTTTGGAAGCTGGTGTGCTGGTTATTCTGTTGTGTGCCATAGAGAATTGAATTAAGAGCGTCTGATTCCTGCAATGAATTTGAATTGTAACCAACTGGATGCAGGATTGCAGTTTAAATGTAAGAAAGTAGAATTACAATAAATCTGGCCCTTAATGTTTTTAATGTTTAATGTTTCTGTTCCAGAAAAATTTCTTATTAAATTTTTTTTTCAATTGCTTTAGCACATTTTTTCCGAAACGGTCTTAATATTCTCTAAACTGTGAGTGCAAATGTCACAACTGTTTGCTGGAACTTCAGGACTTTATTGCATGTCTCCAAAATGTAGTTACTCACCCAAAGCATTTCATTCATGCTTCAAAACCTAGTCATCTTGTCAGTAATTTGGCCACCAAAATATAAAGTATTTTTGTCATCGTGTGAACCACACTGGTCAAAATGTTTAGTTGTTTTTTCAGCATGACTGTCAACCACGCAAGTTAAGGTTTTATATATATATTTTGTTGAGAAGAGTCAGTAGTACATAAAAAAAAATATATGAACATTTTTGTTTACACATTTATTTTTGTACAGAATGAATGGATTACAAATGGTAGTGATTGTGTTGTGGGCAATCTACATATGCTCCCAAACTTGATTGATTAAATGGTTGAATGATTGAAATTGTATTGCAATTAGAGGTCATTTTCTAATTTAGCAGACATTATAAAACAAAGTCAGTGTCAGATATTTATGGAATATACATGCGTGTATACCAATTTTTCATAATTGATTGTGAATTGTGAAGAGTTTTACAGTTTAAGTTAGAATCAACTCATCAGTTTTGATCAAAAAGCCTTTGTTGTGTAAACTGTAAAAATTGTACTTACTGTTTGACACAAATTAAGATATTTTTGATGATATCAGAGAGCCATCTGTCCCTCCATAGACTGCAACACAACTAAAATGATCCTAGATCCAGAACATCTGTGACATCAGTGGCTCAACCTCACCTTTGCGATGCTAGGAAAATACTTTTTTTGCGCAAATAAAACCAAAATAACATAATTTACTCTTCTCCTGTGACTTCCGCCTTCCGCCATGCTCAACGTGCTGCTTACACAAGCTTTAACGTATTTGATGTAATTGGCCTTGTTTACATCTGGCTAAAAGTACGCGCATGTGCTTACTCTGCAGCTGCTTGCGCCTAAAAGAAAGCGTGCGCTTACGCAGTAATGTTCTCAAAAATAGCAGAAGACTCAAGTCATAGGAGAAGAAAGGTTGAGTAGTTGATGTTATTTTTGTTTTCTTTGCGCAAAAAAAAAGTATTAATCCACTGATGTCACATGGTCTGTTTTACCGGTGTTTTTACTACGTTTCTGGATGTGGGATCATTTCAGTTGTATTGCTGTCTATGGAGGGACAGATGGCTCTCTGATATCAACAAAAATATCTTCATTTGTGTTCCGAAGGTGTTTGTAAAATATATATAAAAATGATAGATAGATAGATAGATAGATAGACTGTGCTAGTGTTTTTAGCAGGTCTTCACTCACTTCTGATCTCTATAAGTGTGTAGGTGGCGTAGTGTGAAATGATCCAGTCCAGTGAAAGTACACTCATATATTAGCAGAGCCTCTCTTTATGTGTGTGGGTATGTGTGAGTGTAATGTCTGCATTTCTACTTTCTGTTGGGAAAACAGTCATGCCGTGTGAGACATATGTCATACACTCACTCCGCGTGCTGACAGAGGGACTAGGAAGTGATGTAAGCACGTTTTTGTGTGTGCGCTTGTGTTGTCTGAGCATCTCTGCTCTGGTTGCTGTGACTGATTATCTGAAACAATTAACTGCCAAATTGTGTACTTTCTGGTTGTGCTTGTGTGTGTGGTAGTGCAGTTGCTTACGCGTGTGACAGTTTAATAGAGCTCCTACAGTCTTGATTCATGACAGGGCACATTTGGGAGTCAGTCATTCAATGTCAAGACAGAGCAGGACAGGGTCCACAATTTTTCCTCTTCTCCTCAGTGCCTATTTTGCCTCACACTCTCACTGCAGTAGAAATGGATCCTGCAGTTTCTTGCATGTTTTGGTTGGTTTGATTAATATTCTTTCTACAGAATGCAAATTGCTTATGTTTAAACTCGAACATGGATGCAAGGATATCAACTTGCTAATACACTTCTACAGAGATCCAACATGCTATGCATTCAATATATATAATCATATTTCTTAGGTAATGTATAGCTGGTCCACTGTGTTTGAAGATTTATGCACTATGGAAAACAAGATAGAGATATTGAATATGTGTTAAACATCATTTAAAGTGATAACGTGCTGTACATTTATAGTGATTTTGATTCCCTGAAGACCACTTGTAATGCTAGTAAAGACTTTTTACATACTGTAGCCATTACCACCCTTTCTCAAACCCTTAGAATTGAACGGTCTAGTTTTATTACTGTATCAAGACTTTGTACAGTATGTAATATTTAAATGACCTCTTTTAGCATCGGCTGATTGTGCAGAAAACATGTAGTCTAAACTGTACACAATGGTATTTTATTGCCTTTTTTAGAAATATTTGACTAATATTTCTTACATAAAATATAATAAAAGCATTTTTCAAAATTAAATGAGATATGTTATTGATTGAATTTGAATTTGTTTAAATATATGCATACATATTTATAAAGATGTTAAGTTTTATTGGATTTGTTTGCTATGCCATTATTTGAGTATGTTTTCTCCTTTGGTAGAAAACAGCAACATAGAAAACAGACGCCAGTAAAACAATATCAGATAATATGGTGGATTTTTGTAATAAAACAGAAATCTACAGATGCTTCACTCATTCCTCCATTATTTATGTGCTGATGTGTACCACATCCCAACCCTTTCTCCATTCACACACTTATCCTCTCCTCTTCTCATGCCAAATGTGAAACAGAAATGACTTGCAAAAAAAGATAAAATTGTCATTGCCCTGAGATGTTTCTACCATTAGACTCTTAGAATGGCTCATATGCCCTCTGGATGTTTGTATTTTCATGAATTCATGCCACTCAGAGACTCTCTGTGGTGAAATGGCCTTTCAGGGCTGAAAAGGAGCTCCAAAGAATAGCAGAGAGCAACAAAAAGGCAAATACGTCATGGTTTGAAATTGAGAAGCTATTTGTAACTGAGTCTATTTGGTGCTTTGAATAGGATGTGGTGCAAAGGTCCGCCAACCTAAAAAAAAAAAAAATAGTTGTTGGTATAAAAGAATTTAGATAAATCATTCATTCATATTTGAAGGTGTTTTTCAGAAAGTATTTTTTGTGCTTGGTAGACTAGTGCAGCGGCCCTGAGAGAGAGATTATTCATCTAGTCACATATTTAATAGGATATACATGAGATATTTATTAAGATATTTATAGTTGTCACATGGGGAACTTGTCTATATCTTAGTGAGTAAGATTTTGAACCAACTACAATCACAGAAATGTAAGTTCTATCTCTCTTGTTGACCTTGACCTTGCTGAAAAAAACAGCATATGCTGGTTAGGTATGTTTTAAAGCTGGGATGCTGGTTTATGCTGGTCATGTGCTGGCAAAGGACCAGCATGGTGCTGTGAGTATTTAAGACATTAAATGCACAAATAGGATATACAAATAACCCATAGCAGATCTATACAGGTGGAACTGGGGAGGTGGAAGGTTTCAGAGGAACAATGGATGCTAACAGCCATTTAAATGTAAAGCAGCAAGATCATTGGCTGCGAATGCAACATGAACCAATCAGCTTGTGGCAAGCTGTTTGATGCTGTGAATATCATCAGTTACATTAAGAAGCAATCAGTCTGTGCCATCTAGAGTTTCATAAAAGAACTAGGCATCTTTGTACGTGGTTCTTAAATATCTTATGTAGTTTAAGTTATTTAATTACCACTTGTGCACTAAACTAAATGTACAATTTTTTTTTTTGTGAAAGCTTTGGTGAACATAGTAGAACTAAAGGACCAAGTTTGGGGTGAGTAAATGTTTTTTAAAAAAGTCTCTGATGCTTACCAAGCATATATTTATCAAAATTGAGTAAAATCAGCAATATAGTTAAATATTATTACAAATTTAGAAAACGTGCTTTCTCTTTTAATTTCATTTTAAAAGCAATGATGCAAAGTAAAATTTTCAGCATCATTACTCCAGTCTTCAGTGTCACATGATGCTTCAGAAATCAGTTTAATATGCTAATTTGGTGCCCAAGAAACATTTCCTGTGTTGAAAACGGTTGTGCAGCTTAATGCTTTTGCAAAAAACACTATTTTCCAGGATCCTTGAATGAATAAAAGACTAGCATGTATTTGAAATAGAAAATGTATTTGAAAGATAATCTTTTTTGAAATTTTGTTTAATACATACTCACTGAATTGAAGTCTTTGAATCTCAGTATTGATCTCAGACATTTAAACAGTAGTATGATTTCTTTTATCATTAACTATTTGTCACTCACTTGCGTAGTATAGTTTTATAATCAGGTTCTAAGCATCGCATCGCATTACCTCCATTCTCCACACTATTGTCCAGAGTGCTGTTATTGTCTGCTTCAGAACGTGCTGGTGTGTGTGCTGTGCCATCTGATGGTAGCTAACAGACTGCCACCCCCTGACGCTGCTTTCCTCCAGGAGGCGGAGTCAGCGGCCATGTGCTGGCGGGAGCTCAGCAGGCGTCTTACACACGACCCTCTGACTTCCTGACTCTTAGACATCCATCTCTCCTCCTCCTCCCTCTCTCTTACTCTGTCTTTCTCTCTCATTCTCTTTTAATTCCTCATTTTCTCTTCTGCGTCAATGTGCATCTTGAGAAATAAAACACACACACACACAAAGATTTTAATGAGAATGCTGGGAAATCGGCCATTAAAAGCGTGATTAAGATTCTGTGTGAGTGCTGAGATGTACGATCAAACCCAGGACTAATATTGAGGGATGTAGCAGGGGTGGACGTCAGCACACAACGGTGATGTAATTAGGAGACTCTGAGGGGCTCTACCCAGCGTGCTTTGCAGTCAGGCCTTCTGCAGTCCTCATGAATATTGAAGAGGAATCGCTGGGCACTGCAATGTGATGTGACTGAGAAGATCTGCAGCTTCTGTAAGAGGACAGAGAGAGCGAGAAAATGAAACACAGTATCATGACAGAAGGAAGAGCGTGTTTAGTGTAAAGGAAGATAGAAATGAAACGGAGGGATGACAAGTGATCCACCAAATCGATGGATGGGATCACAACTGATTGATTTTAATGTTGTCTTATTAAAATTGCTAGAAATTACAACTGTAAAAATCCTATTATTATTATTATTATTATTATTAAATGCACATTTGATTGCCAGCAAGCCAATGGTCAGGCCCCAATGCAACATTATTTATTACATTATAAATTCAGTCATTTATGTTTCTTATTGTGTATGCAGGGTTGCATCTAAGTAAAGCACATATGTGACCAAATTAATAAACGTGGTGTGTAAATATGTTTAAATAGCTTATTTGCATGCTAACATGGCTGACATCTGTTTTATAAAGACTAACTGTAATACTGTATAAGATTTCCATTCAAATTTAAAGCATAAATCTAAGCTACTGTATGTGTGTATACGATATAAGTGTACTACAAAATCATTTTATTTTTTGTTTAGTACTCACTTTTTATCTTTTTATTTTAAAATAAAATATTATTATCATCACACTTTCTTATTTTGATTAGTATTCTATTAAAAGTAATATATTAATAGTATTATTGCTATTATTTATTTATAATTATACATTGAATTATACACATTGATGTTTTAGCATATTTCTATTTCCCCCAAATGATACTTTATTATTGCTATATTATAAATGAACGTATGTCTTATGTATGTATATAAGAAATTAATATATCAGTAAACACTGGACATATCGGGGACTATTCAATTACAATTATAAATGCATTCAAATAATTTAGCATGGTGGTCTGAACATTAGCTTGCTGATATTTAGATATGTGTTTGCTCACATCAAATCTAGAAATGGACAACCAGATCATCTTTTAACGTGACCATTAGTGAAGTCTGAGAACTCTGTCCAAGGTTCTCTCTGTGTCTTTATCTCTTTGTTTCAGTAATTTAAGAAGAGACCAAGACTGGGAATAAATCTAAGATAAAGACTGTTTTGTTGTTTCTAATGGATTGCAGACAGAGCAGCCTGACATACACATCAATATTTCATCGGTTCCGTTTTAGCACCGGTGAAAAAGAAAACAGGAAGTTGCTCACTGATGCCAGTTATCATTGCTTCCTAAAGGGTTTCAGTTCTTTGCATCCTCAGTGAGACTATGAGATTATACATGCAATACTCTATGTCCGTTCAAACTTAATTTCAATGGCTGTATAGTTGATTTTTAATATTCTTCACACATTGTGATTCTTAAATAATTCATGAATGAATGGACACATGATTATTTTGTTTTCAACACTTGAAAGCAGCTCTTGATGCAGTAATTTAAGACGCTGAGGATATAACACACAAATAAGCACATGAAACGTGAATACAAACATGAACACGAACACTGTCTATCCATATTTTATCAACTCCCACATAAATGTAGCTTTTGCTTTGTTTATTGATTTTGCATTCTCCAGGTCACAACCGGAGCTGTTTGGCTGCCAGTGTTTTTAAGGAAATTGGCATGTATGAGAAGCAAAAAACAAAGCCATGGTTATACAAAAATGTGTCAATATATTGTCCAAAGTATGATATAATAACAAAATGTTAGTAGTCAATAACACAACTGTATAAGCAACAGAAAAGTTGCTTCTGTGTAGAATTTTATTTAAAAAACTTATGACTACTTACTTTTCAGTTTGGTCATCACAGAAAGCTATCAGAAGGCATGTTGTGGAGCATTTTTGTCTTGTCTAACCATTTAAAAATAGCAATTTCAAAATTAAAGAAGTTGATTGAGGACTTATTAATCCAGAATATTATTAAAAAATCACCTATTTAAGTATTATTTACATTTTAGCAATCTTTAGATTACATTTTAGCAATCTAATAATTAATTATTTGATCTATTTCATTTTGTTATTTTTGTTATTTTCACCTTTGGTGTTCCACTAAAGAATTTTGTACAGTGTTGCCAAGTTGGGCTGTTTTAACACTTTTGCCACCGGTTGTTCTTCATGTCGGCTGGTTTAAGCGACCCCTGGGGAACTCCCATCGAAATGTGATTGGGCTACTTTTGAATAGCAGTTGGGTGGGTTTTGTTGTGAAAACCTGGCAACCCTGCATTTGAATGATGTCAAACTAAGTAAATGATGAGAAAATGTTCAGTTGAACAACACCTTTAATGTCACTGTAATTCCAAGCATTTTTCTCTTTTAGAATATGCACTATGGCCGGTTATGCACTTTTAGCACTGTCATAGTCACGCTATCCGATAATAATAGTGTGCAGTAATTATAGATCTTTATTTATAGATCTGCAGAACGCTGTGACCTTCTAAAGATTCTTTTGCGAGGCTTCTTATTTCTGCTTCCTGTCACTGCATGGATCCAGTGGCTGCTGCACTGGCACTGTCTGACCATTCAATCAAAGCGAAGATATTAAGCTGTAACATTTTCTATGTGTTCATTTAAGTGTGTGAGACAGGCCCAGCTGCATGTGTGTGTTATAAATGGCTACCACTATGTAGGTTTGTCTTTCTGTAGAAGTGGGTCTCAAAGCAAACCCTGGAGGGTTCATTACTGCGATTCATCATTCTCGGCCTACTGGTGTCGAGCTCCAAATGACGTCTTTGTCACTATTTTTAGCGAGTGTGTGAGAATGTAAAGGTGTGTGAGACGCCAGACAGGTTGTTGAATGTAGCCGTGACCCTTTTCTGTTCACCGGTTATATATCTCTCATAATTACAACGGCTAGTGATGTCATCGCTTAACTTTCCGAACTGCGTGTTAATCTGTTTCTGCACTCATGATACATTAGGGATTATTTTAAATTAATTAATTGACTGCTCTTGCGCTTCACGTAAGTGAGAAACGTGAAGTTATGCTGACAGTTGTCGAGCGCGCTCTATATACTTGTGTCTGGGTTTGTGCACAGTAGAGACATAAACAGTCTGGATTTCCTCTTTGGAGGTTTGGACATGGCCTAATTGCTGTGTTATGTTGAATTTTTGCCACATTCATTATAATACAATTAAGCCAGTTTCACTGGTGTGCCTCTTAGCAGCGGATATATATGTATGGTCACGTTATCATTGACTGTTGGAATTCATAGTAAAAAAAAATACATTACCCACAATTCATTACACTTGCAAAACATCCCAAATAAGCTCCGCCTACTCCCATTAAGCACCACGAATGACATGATGTATATCGCTATATCTCCAACTGTTATTGGAAATGAATGATGTCTGGATGCTTTAGTTTAAACAAGGATGTCATATTAGAAAATATGTGTCTCCGTTTGATGTTTCCATTCATGTTGTTTTGAGGATGTGGAACTGAAGGCCACATACTACTCAGAGTAACTTTACTGTCTATATAAGCCCTGCTTAAACTTTATTCATATTTTAAAATACTTCTTAAAACTCTTCTATCTATCTCTCATATGTCTTTTATTATTATTTCGTTGATCAAGACTGCATTTGTTACAGTTATTTAAAATTATATTAAAATGCAATTTATTCCTGTGATGTAATACTGAATTTTTTAGCAGCCATTATGCCAGTCTTCATTGTCACATGATCCTTCGGAAATCCTCTATGATTATTTTCTGCTTAAAAGAAACATTTCTTATTATTATCATTGTAGACAACAGTAATGCAAATTACATTTTTGTGAATAGATATGATGCATTTTTCATAATTTTATTTAAAAAAAAATGAAATCTTTTATAATATTAAAAATATCTACTGTCATTTTTCATCAATTTAATGTTTCTTTGTTGATGGGAAGTATTCATTTATTTTGAAAAAAAAATAGAATTTGAATGTGTGTGTACATACATAAATAGAATTCTATTGTATTTATGGAATTTCAAATCAAAGTGATCAACCTTATTCTTATGTTAGTGGGGACTTAGGAGTGAGCAGGTCACATGCATGCCATTATTTAGTCAATGTAATTTCCCTTATTATCTTCAGCTGGGATGTTCCAGTGACAATGAATGCAGCATGATGTGCGTCAGCAGATGTCACTGTTTTAATGTCATACATGTCTTTTGTTGTTTTTAGCATAACTGTTGTAAATAAAAATACATATATATATATATATATATATATATATATATATATATATTGTTGTTGTTGTCCCTGAACGAATATGCTGACGCAATTCATCATCATTTGATGCTTTAAGCTGTGTTGTCATGGGAACATCCCAGCAGAAGAAATTTAATCACTCCCATTGACAAGTGCATTCCAAACGACTAAATAATGACATGCACGTGCTCTGCTCACTTCAAAGTCCCACTTACAAGGGGATAAGGAAGATCACTTGGATTTGGAAAATGCCCGTGAACCGTTCGGTACACGATATGCATATCATTGCATGCCTTATATTTATAGACATCCAAATATAAAGAGCAATATGCCACTCATCTTACATGAGTTAATCTGAACCGAAATCCAGAATAATTTAGGGCACAGAATTTGCTTTGCTCTTCCCTGCATCTTCATGTGCTCAGAGTCAGCGTGGTCCCTGCATCGATATGAGCTTTTGTGAATCTTGAAAATGATGTCATCACTCTCCTAGCAACTGCTTAGCAACCAGTCTTGGAGTGCACCCAGAGCTGGAATCCCTTTAATGCGACTGGGTTTCTGCAGTCACCCTCTCAAGATTGAAACAAAAATGTGACGTTGTTGTGTATTTCTCCCTCTTATTCCTTAAAAAGCTCAATAGTGCCGTTTTTCTGTTAGCACACATTTATTGGAAGGCATTTGAGTAGATTGTGTTTATACTTTTTTACGTGCTCATACTTTTAGTTAAAAAGGACTTTTTTAGAGCACCCTTCATGATGTATTTGTGTTCCCACAGCCTTGAACATGCAGTTTCAGTTTGTTCACCTGCCCATTTGTGTTCATGTGTCTCACGTGTGTCTGTGTGTATTAACACACTCTGTCTTTGTGGTATTGGTATCTTCTAGGCTCATGTGGTTCAGCGCTGGCTTGTGCATCAGGACAGTAGTTTGAGTGGAGAGGGTTCGTCGGAGGCTCAAGGTGGAAAATGGCACTTTGGTGGAAGAGTAAATATCTTAGTCCTGCCTCTCAACACTTTATTTCCCTCTTTCCTGACAACGTGTGTGTCATTGTGGCTTCTTAATAGTTTCTGTCTGTGGTACTCTTGTGGTTGTTGTGGATCTGGTGGCAGGTCTTGTGTTTGAATGTTGTGACGTAGCTAATAACTTCAGTTAGCTTCGCTAGCCTTTAGTGTTTCTTCATCATGCCCTCGTTCTTAATGGCTCTTATTGTGTTTTATGTGTTTGTGAATTTATTCATACTTCTAACATGAGATCCTGTGTGCTTAAGTGTGTGTTTTATGTGTTTATCAGATGGTTTTTGTGGGGTTGTCTTTTGCTGTGGCTTCTGACTGCTGATATCTGTCAGAACGTCACTTACATTAGCAGCACATGTGCTGATTACAGAGGGAAAATATAGACTACTCTATATCAAACAATAAAGAATGAATCCAAATCAGTATACACAAATGCATGCACGGATAGATGCAACGTGGTTGAATATGTGATGAATAAAAAATAAGTGGACAAAGATGTTAGATTTAACAATAATATAATAATAATATAATTATATATATATATATATATATATATATATGTTTATTATATATATAATTATTACATTTAATAAAAGCTATCATGCTACCATTTTATTGAGCAAGAATTTGGAAAAAAGTGATATTTACAAAAGATTTCTATTTCAAAACAAGACCTTTCTTTTTTCTGTTAGTCTAACAATTCAAAATGCATCAGTTTCAATCAATCAATCAATAAAGAGCAAACAAACAAACAACTGTCAACAATGATAAATAAAGTTTTTTGGTTACATAGTATATGTGAATGTACTATGTATATTTATTAAGTAAATTAAATGCATGCATGTATATATTTAAGAAAAATATGCTTTGTTTATATATAATGTATTTATAAATAATATACATTTTATGAATATAATGTAATGTAATTAATGAAAATTTTATTAATGTAAATACATTTAAATATTTTCAAGATATTTGCTGTATGTTTGTATATATATATATATATATATATATATATATATATACAATACATACAAATATTTTGGATGTAATTAGTTAGTCTGACAGCACAAGTACACGTACACACACACACACACGCGCGCACACACACACTGTATGTGTACTGTATATAACATATATTCATTCTAGAATACAATATACTGTGTCATAAATGAACTCTGGCCATCATCTGAGTCATTACAATGTTAGTTCCGTTTGTCACCAGGTACTAAAAATAAATTCACATTGTAAAGCTTAAAGAAGGCTGTATCATGATCGGGGCTGCTGTGCCAATTTCATACTGATGACAATTTGGTGCCAAGCCCATGACAAGATCAACCAGCATGTCCTTTTCAGTACCTCAGAGACAAGTCAATCCATCAGGATTATGTTTGAGGTGGACATTCATTTTTCAGAAAGATAATGATCCAAAACACTTCTCAAAGTTGTTCAAAAGCTATCAAAAAAGTAACAACTCTGTGTTCTGTGTGTCAGACTCAGTACCATTAGACACCACAGAACATATTAGTGACACACTTGGAATATATGAGAACAGATTCTGGAAATTGCTACAAAATCAGAAAGGGCAGACAGTTTCTAGCTCAGAAATATATTAACCGCACAATGATGATAATTTATCTGTGTTTGTTTTTTGTACAAAAGAGAAGAAAACTTGTATGATTAACGAATACATGAATCACAAACAATTCAGCAGGGTGATTGTGGATACTGATTGATAAAGAATGACTGTTCAAAAAGAGGTGGGAAGGAAACTGATGTTGGTCCCATAATAAAAAAATTAAAACCTATGTGATTCAGCAGTTCCTTTCAGTAAGATACGATGGCGCGCACACACCGTTACTGCACAGTCATGTTGATGGATACATTTTACTAGGCTGACACCTGAGGACTGAGCAAATGAGGATTCAAAATGACTTCTTTCACCTCGCTCTGAATTGGATCCACATCCTACACTGGGGGGAAGACCGGCCTGTCAATCATTCCCACTGAATCACAGAGCAGAGACAATCTAAAAATTTCTAGACTGCAGAGTATCTGACAAATCAATTCAAGGACTCAATATAACTGTGACCACATCAGAGCAAATTGTATTAATCATCGCATGGAAAACCACAAAATATCACTCATGGATGTTTTAATACCGAGCAGCAGGAATGAAGAATTCTGGGTAGAGAGCCGAAGGCGCAGAATGAACGGGGCGATGTAGAGTCATGTTTTTGAAATATTGCAGTGCATATGGGAATCAGAAACGCTCTCTGTTCTGGACCCGTTAGCACAAACGCTACAGGAGGGAGAAAGAAAGACGAAAGGGAGGGTTGGGAACAGTAGGTATGGAGGTTGTTAGCTATTCCACTGAGAAAAGAACAGCTGAGATCAAGAGGAATGCTCTAAAGACAGACAAACAGACAAAGAGAGAGACGGGCATGATGATAGATAAAAAATAACAAAGTACTTAGACGAAAAGGGAACATTAATACGGATGTATGAGACAAAATCAGGTCTGAGTTTTGCACAGTTTCTAAATCATGTTTTAAAATGTGGTATATACATATAAACATATATATGTCATCATATATATATATATATTTCTATTTAGTGATAATTAAAGCCACTATGTGTGATTTCTGAGCCACTGCCATCATTAAATGGAGTTGCAAAAATAATGTTTTTTTTACAAAGACAGCCTCTGCCATTGGTCAAGTACCAGATAGCTCCTCCCAGAAACTCATTCTATTGGTTGAGCCAATGTTGCTATTTCAGGCTGGTCGAAATGCTCTATTTTTATCTGTTTTGCCAAGAAAATCAACCTTCAGTAATAATAACTTTACTTTGTTTCCACAAATGATCTAGTTTACAAGAAAATATAAAAGAAAATATGCACTTTAGCTTTAAAGCAAAATGTCTTTAAAGGGGAAAAAAGCAGCGCTTTATATAACTTCACACTTCATCTTCTAAAAGTTAGACGATTTTACACAAACGAAAACTGATTCAGAAATTGATGGGTAGCTGTTATGTGGCCCCTGAGCGGGCTGAAACCAGATCTTCTCTATGAACGCGCACAACACAAAATGAATTCCTAATTAGAGCTGTAAGTCAGTCTGTATAACTGATCTTTTATTAAACAGTGCTAAACATCCAAAAGACCTTGTGCAAGAAAAAAAGCCATTTGTTGATTAAGATGTGAATTCAGTTTTCATTTCCTGTTCTCTCTATCTATTTCAGGCAGATGCATCAACCAGTTTCCTCCGTGCTGCACGCTCAGGTAATCTGGAAAAGGCTCTGGACCATATCAAAAATGGAATAAACATCAACTTAGCCAATCAGGTGAGACAAACATCCCTGCAGCACTGTCATCATCAAGCATGTGAGCGTATCTGCATGAGCTTGTGTGAGTAGTATGTTACAAATGATTACAGGTATGAATTAAACCACAAGTATAAAATATATGAGATTTTTATGACTCAAACACAAATTGAGGATCGTCTTCCGAGGAAGAATTAAGTGTTCCTTTTTTAGTTGAGTTTCTCCATTAAAAAAAAAACCTTTCGAAAATATTTGAATTACTGAACTGTTGTAGCACTGAAACTGTTAATGTGGAATACTATTTTTACACACTTGTAGGTATTTTGAACGTTATAATAAGTAGTCATGTGCCCCTAAAAATATAAAGATGCAGGTCTAACACAATAGAAATAAAACATTGAAAATGGAAAGGATTTATTACAATTCTTAATGTATTTTATATTTTTTAGTCTCTGGCAAGCTACAATAGAAGTTCTACTTTATACATGAAACAAAGTGTTTATTTTAGTCAAATCCAAGGAAACCATTGTGAGTACCTTATTTCACTCCTAACACAGAAGTTATATCCAGAAGAGAAGGGTTAAAATCACTCTGAACACTTTAGCAGCTGCACGGCAATGCCAGTCTCTTATCCATGCCTTGAAAGCCCAAAGTAACTTTGAAGCCCATTAATAGTACGGCCTAAATTCAGAAATTGCTATTTAGAGCTATAAATTTATCATCCTGTAGATTAGGATCCACATCTGTGTGTGTGTGAGTTTGTTTGCCTGTGCCAATGTGTGTGTTTTCTCATCTGTATTAACCCCCCAATGTTCTTGTGGTTGGACAGTACAGCTGTGTTTACAGTGTCAATGCAGAGCTGTGTTCAATGCCCTAATCAGTAAATTGCCGTAATTAATCACGCCAGCACGTGTTCCTCCTCTAACCCCCTCACCGTTCATGTTTTGCACCCACTTGCATCATAACACTCAGTGTTACTTGCTTTAAATAGCATATTGTGATATTTGAAGAAAAGCTATGTTTGGTTCTCAGAGACGGGTTAGTGAATGGACCAGAGCTCACTGTCTGACTTCCCGTATTGAAAAGCTCTGAAAATGAACACCCACTCTGTACGCTCCCAGCACACACTCACATCGACTACTACAGCACCTTATAACATCATTCACAGACAGGATTCCATCGGAAACCTGCTGCCGTCTGCGATATGCAAACTATACTATTTCCATGCGTCTTGGAGGTTTTTATATTTACGTGTTTGGATAAACTGAAGATACACGTCTCCTGTGTGATGCTGATATCACAGTGTGGATGTCTCTGCTGTCGCAACACATTTCGTGAGGGGCTTAGACCGGTTTTGACAGGGAGACGGATTAAGCCCTCAGTACCGGTGCTTTGGAACTTTTAGAGAATTAGCAAAACCCTAGTTTAAAGCTCAGAGCATGTGCTTAATTTCCACCTCAGCTCCAAGCAGGTAATTGTTAATAAGATTTTCGGACAATTGATGAGCTTGTTCTAGAGTGTTATTTCTCTTTATTTTACAGGTGACTAACTAATGGCTTTAAATGGCGCTTATGTTGTTAAGCCTTTTCATCTACTGTTTTTAATAAGGACAAAAGTTCTTTAAAAACAAAAAGCCATTTGCAAAAGAATGTGCAAGAACTCAAGCACAATACATTACTTTTACAAAAGTGAAAATTAAGTCATTATTCGCTTATCCTGGCATTCATTCTGGAATACCAGTCTTGTGGACCACTTTAATTATTGTGACGAAGGGACTGAGGGTAGAGTGGGGATCTAAATGCAAACACTTTATTCCTGAACGTTGTCAAACAGGCTAGGTGAAACACCAGCAAACAGTTCAATCCAGGCAAAGGCAAAAGAGTAATTCCAATAAACGGGTTAAGGTCAGGGCAGGCAGCAAATAATCAAAAAAGTAGAAAACAGTCCAAGGTCAGAAACATGGAAATTACAAGGAACAAGGGTATGGCCTTGCAATAATCAGCATATTAGAGAAGGCGAGGCAGTGTTTTTGAATCAAAAGTAGCTAAATCCAGCTTGAAAAGTCGCTGGATGACGTCATATGTCAATTTGCATATTCATTACGTCATATTATCTTTCTTCTGTGTGTTAATGCACCCAAATTCTCAATATAACTCTTTTCACTGATATATTTAATGGTTTCTGTCAGAAAAACGGAATGAATATGAAATAGTGACTTTGGCTATATTTTCATGTAAAATAGAGTTAGAAGCAACATAATATCTATTTTAACTGAAAGCGATGCCCCTTTTAGCTGCTCGCTGAACAGAACAGAGATGTGCGCACGCTGGGAAAACAAGAGCTTGTGCCGCACTGGCGGCAGTACCAGAGACTCGCTAAGGTTTGTCCAAGAAGTCGCTAGATTTGTCGCAAAAAAAAAAACTTTTAGAAGCTTTTAATGATCAGAATTTTTTCTGAAATGCCTCTTTTGTGTTTAATTGAAGGAAATGACTTAAAGCTGCAGTCCATAATGCTCTAGCCGTTAATAAACAGAACTGCGTGTGTTTTGCGGAAGAATATTGTGGCCGGAACTACTTCTCTCTATTTTGCTCTATGACGAATCATAGAACACGAAACATGATTTGGTAAAAAGGTTTCATGGGGTACTCGCTTATTATATAAATAAGTTACGCACTGCAGCTTTAAGCAAATGTAAAATTCTAATTAAATTGGTTTTCACCTTTTTGAAATATGTTTAAAAAAAAAGAAAAAACCAACATCCAGCCTAATAAAGAACACTCTCCAGGAGGTCACTTTCAAAGTCTACCATCAAGAGGAGATTTCACCAGAGCGAATACAGAGGGTTCACCACAAGGTGTAAACAAGGCCAGATTAGATTTTGCCACAGATTTCTAAAAAAGTTACGCAAAACCATTCTATTGACAGCTTAAATTTAGATTAATCTCTACCAGAATTTCAAAAAGAAAAAAGTAGGAAGAATGCTTGGAACTGCTACTGATCCAAAGCACACAACGTCATCTGTGAAACACGGTGGAGCAGTGTGATTGTAACGATCAGGCTGGATGTGCCAGCGCAGGTCCATGAACTCTGTGTGTTTTGTGTCTGTTTTCATTCCTGGACTCATTTCAATGAACTCATGTCTCCGCCCATCCAATATGTTGTAATGGTTTCTCATTCATGTCTCCCCCCACTCATTCGTTGTCTAGTCTCCACCCAGTCGTCTAATCATTCTGTGTATTTATATCCCCTCTTGTCTCTGTGAAGTCGCGATTCATCGTTTGTTGTCACATAGTGTTTTGTAGAGTGTTACTGAGTTTTCCCAGTGTCCCTAGTTTCCTTGTATTCTGTGTTTTGGATTTCCTGATATCCAGCCTTCTTGCCTTGGACTAATTCTCTCGTCTTGCCCCCTGGATTCTGTCTACTCCTCCCTCGCTTGACTAACGCACGGCCTCTGACTACTCTTTTGCTCTGCCTCTGATATTGTTGCGCACCGGTGATGACCTGATGTCTGTTTCTGCTCCTTGTTCTAACATACAGCTTTTGCACTTAAATCCGAACGCCTCCTCTACTCTCCTACGTTACAGTGATGGGTCGAGCATGTATGTCTTGTTAGTGGTGTATATTGATGACGTGACAGAAGACAGAAGCAGTCAGAAAATTCTGACATGTCTGTGCAGATTCAGCTAAATGCAACTAATTTGATTGGATGGCGCTTTATAACACAAGTGGACAATATCCCAAAAACACACAGCAAAAGCAACCCAGGAGTTTTTAAAGGTAAAAAAAGAGGAATTCCACAATGGCCAGGTCAATCTCCAGATTTCAGCCTGATTGAGCATGCATTTCACTTGTTAAAGACAAAACTAAAGGCAGAAAGACACACAAACAGCAACAGCAAATGAAAGCAGCTGCAGTAAAGGTCTAGCAAAGCATCATAAAAGAGGAGACCCAGTCTCTCTAGAGACTCAAGGCAGTCATTTCCTGCAAAGGATTCTCAACAAAATATAAAAAATTTACATTTTATTTATGATTATATTTATTTGTCCAATTACACTTGAGCCTCTGGAAATGGGGGGCTGTGTATAAAATGGTAAATGGTTGTAATTCCTAAGCATTTTATGTTAAATATTTGTTCAACCTCTTGAATTAAAGCTTAAATTCTCCAGTTTAATTTCATCTTGATTGTTTCATTTCTAGTTCTGTTCCCAAAATTATAAAAGTTACATCAGTGACCCAATATATATGAACCTAAGTGTTTGTAACAATTAAAAAAAGCATTTACTTTCACTTTTGATCGATTGAATTCAACCCTAAGATTAAATAAAGATATTGAAAATCCAAAAAATGCGAAAGAACAAGTGTTACTGATCCAATAACACACAGCGATGGGCATGGCTTTCAATACTGTGGTTATTTCCCAAGATATTATGAAGCACATCCAGAGAATATTAATGCCAAGCAGGCACGTGTGGCTGTTTTCATCAGGGCTCCTCCCCACCGTCTGCAAGCACCCCTCCATCTCCGCTCCGTCTTCTTCTCCTCTGCGCATGCACTGTGCGGCTGCAGTAGGAGCTCATTAGAGATGAGCGACACTGCAGTATGAAGGGGATTCCGGTCAGACTAGCAGAGCAGAGCCCCCCTATGGCCGCTCCTGTCTACGCATCCAGCTTCCCTACAGAAGCACACACTGTACTGTGTGCCGCTCTCCGATCGGCCTTTACCGGCGTCTTGTCTGTTTGCCACTCTATTTCCACTCCCTGTTTAATGAGACCTCCACAGATCTGTAGATGTCTCAGAGCTTTACTGTGTTATTTTTAGGCTGCCCTCCTCTCAGTGAGTCATTTGACAGGTAGACGGGGAGAGATAAAGAGATAGACTTGATGTGTCAGGGTGGGTTTTTTTGAGACCAGGTTTTTCGGCGCCTTATGTTTTCTCTTGTATTCGCAGAATGGGCTTAACGGGTTGCACTTGGCCTCCAAAGAAGGCCATGTTAAAATGGTGCTGGAGCTGCTGCACCATGGAATTGACTTGGAGACTACTACAAAGGTAAATCTGCTTTAGTCAGTCAGGCTTCCTCCAGCAGACCAAAAACAGATTTATAAATAGGAGAGTAGTAGAAAGTCATTAGCCTACACATATGAACTGCTAATGAACTGTTACACAGTGGAAGAAATATTTAGAGTTCATTTGCGAAAACAGCAACATTTTTAACAATTCTTATAAATCGTGTTTTTTCATTGTGCATTCCAACTAATCTTAATTAAACTAAATTTGTTTTTGTTTTTTTGACTAAATAAAAAAAAATACCAAAAAACTAAAAAGCTAACTAATACTTTAAAAACAGTATGACATAATAAAAACATGATTTTTAACCATTTTTATAGTTATGGAAACAATTTAGTTGGTTTTTAAAAAGCAATAAGCAACATGTTTCTGATTTTTGGGTGAACTCTACTCCTTTAATGCATACAGCTTATCTCATCTGGGAAAATGAATCAGAAATATCAATGACTTGTCTTTCATTACAATTTTTGTCCAGTGAAAATATCTGTAGAATGAGAATGCACCCTCCCACTAACTAACATACAAACTGGCAATAACAAGAAGCACTTCTATTAAATTGAAATCATAATGTATTTTATTTCACAGTGCTCCACAGGTCAAAATATAAGACATTTTAAGAATAATAATAATCAAAAAATGTATAAATAATTAAGATTTTTTTAAAAGTTTGTACTCTTGCTTTGTTGCAGTAGCCAGTCAGAATTTTACCCACTTTAAATTAGGTGGTCTTTATTCATATAAAAAACAGGTACAGTGTACTCATCGTGTTCATATTTTATGAAAGGGACACAGATAAGGTTGGGTACAGGTTTGGTGTAGATGTATAAAAGTATTTAACATGCATTGTCGCATTGTTCTCTGTATCTTATTTAAATTCATGCAGAAAGGGAATACCGCCCTTCATATTGCTGCTCTGGCCGGTCAAGAGAAAGTGGTTGCTGAACTTATCAATTATGGTGCCAACGTCAATGCCCAGTCTCAGGTTCGTCTGAGCCTCAAAACATGAATCAACAAACACAGGCACGTGTTGATGAGAAGTTTTATTTGTTCTTTGGTGTCATTTTGTACTGCACAGAAAGGTTTCAGTCCTCTATACATGGCAGCACAGGAGAACCACTTAGACGTGGTCAAATATCTACTTGAACATGGAGCCAATCAGAGCCTTCCAACTGAGGTGAGTGACACAATGAAATCAAACTCGGCAGAAATCAAACCCAAATGACCCTACAACTCTTGATTTCGTCCTCTAGGATGGCTTTACTCCTTTGGCGGTAGCTCTTCAGCAGGGTCACGAGAACGTTGTGGCCCTTCTGATAAATTATGGCACCAAAGGCAAAGTGCGTCTGCCAGCCCTGCACATCGCGGCACGTAACGACGACACGCGCACTGCCGCTGTACTCCTGCAGAACGACCCAAACCCAGACGTCCTCAGCAAAGTATGTGTTTGTGCTCATCTGCAAGGTTTTCTCTCACCATGAGTGAGATTACGCATCATGACTCACTGAGCTCTATGCAGCCGCTCTTGGCTTGTAATTGCAGTGATGACTATGTGACAAGATAAACAGAACTGACTTTGTTTAAAGATCCATCAGCGAAGGTGTTGCTGTTTTGTATATACACTGAATCAATGAAATGCTACACTCTTTTCTCGTAGACTGGCTTTACTCCTCTTCACATCGCAGCCCATTATGAGAATCTAAGTGTCGCCCAGCTTTTGTTAAACAGAGGAGCCAACGTGAACTTTACGCCCAAGGTCTGTGCAGCTCTCACGTTAAATGCTTCCGACTGCTATGCGAAGATTACATGAACTTCTCACTGTCTCTCCTTTTCTCTTGAAGAATGGCATCACTCCATTACATATTGCTTCCAGGAGGGGGAATGTGATTATGGTGCGACTTCTGTTGGACAGAGGAGCTCAGATAGATGCCAAGACAAAGGTATCCATTAGGGATGTGTAAAACATTTTCATAATCAGTTTTATCATCTCAGTTTGCAGTGTTGTTATTGTTTACTTAAGCTAAAACTATTGAAAGTAATTTTGATTTAAAGTTGAAATAAAATAAAATTTAAATTTTAGGGAAAAAAACAATTAATAAATGTATTATTATTATAATATTTTTTATAAATAAAATAAATTTTATAAGAACATTTTAGTCACACATTACACGTTCATTAAATGCAGGCTAATCCTTCAAAGGTCAAAAAAATTTAATAAAATGAGAGCGTAAAATGTAAATTACAACATAAAAATCTATTTAGACTGAATTCACAGCATCTATCCAACTGTAGTCACATCTCACAGTGACATTATTTACCGGCTGAGCTGAAAAACGGCACTGCTGAGACTGCTGAATCTGACTTATTTAAGTCTAGCTCATGGAGAATGACCTATTTTACTTCCTCTTGGGAAAAACAGGTATTTTCTCTTTGTGACAACTCACTGTTATACAGAAAAATAAATTTCTGTTAAATACAGAAATTGCAGCTCACGTAGGATGCACTGAAACATGTCTGAAAAATCCTTCATAAAGAGGATTTACGAAATTGCTTGTTCTTTCTTTTTTCCACAGGATGAGCTGACGCCGCTGCATTGTGCAGCCAGAAACGGTCATGTACGTGTGGTGGAGATCCTGCTAGACCAGGGTGCTCCCATTCAGGCCAAGACCAAGGTGACCAAACTGAATTACTAAAATGGACCACACAGTAATTTTTTTTTATGCCATAATCAGGCTGATCTATTCATAATAATGTGTTCCTCCTTGCAGAATGGCCTGTCTCCCATCCACATGGCAGCGCAGGGTGATCACATGGACTGCGTGAGGCAGCTGCTGCAATACAACGCAGAGATCGATGACATCACCCTTGACCACCTGACCCCGCTGCATGTTGCGGCCCACTGTGGGCACCACCGCATGGTAAAGGTGCTGTTGGACAAGGGGGCAAAAGCTAATGCTCGTGCTCTGGTTAGTGCTTCTGTTGTTTTTTATTAATGCAATAACATACCTACAATTGAACAAATTGTGTATATATTATCAGATTTTTTTCAACTGTCTTTTAGAATGGATTCACTCCATTGCATATTGCCTGCAAGAAGAACCACATGCGGTCCATGGACCTTCTGCTGAAGCACTCAGCATCTCTGGAGGCCGTGACTGAGGTCAGATTGCTCCCCACCTGTCACTTTGATGGATAACCTCTATTCACTTTGCACCATCTATGCCTTTGGCTTGACCCTTGTAGAAAATAGAAAGGCTGTGTAGGAATGAACAGTGACATCTTCACGATTACTTGACATGACTAGAATATATATATAAAATAATTTTATAACGGACTTCACACAAGGTAACGTTTCGAGCGCACAGGCTCTTCATCAGACTCTTTGTGCAGTTTTGGAGCCTATGATGCGTTTGTTTTAAATTATTTTCTTTGTCGAACAGCCAATTTTGAGCATTTTTTTTTGCGAGTGGTTCTGTCTTTAATTATAAATTGTACCGACCCCCAACTTTTGAGTGGTAATGTATGCAGCATTAATAATGTGTAGTTTGTTTATGGAAATCACAAATAACATAAATAAACACAAACTATTAAATTACATGTTATGTTTTTGTTGATCCATTGATAAATGACAGAACCCTTAAAAAATGCATGCTCTTGTCTTTTAGTCGGGTCTGACCCCTCTTCATGTAGCTGCATTCATGGGGCATCTCAATATAGTGAAGAGTCTACTTCAGAGAGGCGCTTCACCCAACGCATCTAATGTGGTAAGAACTGTGTAAACTATTCAGAACCTCAGAGAGACCCAACAATCAAATCCCAAAGGCACAGCTTTATAAATGGTCTAATGTGTTCAGCAACAATTATGGGAGCGATCGCAGTTTTCTTTTCAGAATTAAATGTTCTGAACTAAACTGTATTTCACTGTGTCTTTGCAGAAAGTGGAGACCCCTTTGCACATGGCTGCCAGAGCGGGGCACTGTGAGGTGGCTCAGTTCTTGCTGCAGAACAATGCACAGGTGGATGCCAAAGCGAAGGTATCCCAAATATTGAAGCTGATTTATCTCTATTTGTCTTTTGTTTTTGTTCTGTTTGTTTTGTTTTAGAAGTGTTACATATCTCTATTTCGTTTCACAGGATGATCAAACCCCCTTGCATTGTGCGGCTCGGATGGGACATAAGGAGTTGGTGAAGCTGCTCTTAGAACATAAGGCCAATCCAGATTCAGCCACCACGGCAGGTCACACTCCTTTGCACATCGCTGCCCGCGAGGGACATGCACAAACCACACGCATCCTGCTCGACGGGAATGCCCAACAAACCAAAATGACCAAGGTTGTTGTTTTTCTAGTTAACCCCTTGCTAAGCCCCGCCTTAAAGTCTGGGGGAACTGAAAGTTTGCGTCCCATTTCTGTATTGTGACATACTTTCGAGAGAAACAGAATACTGAATGAGTAAACTAGACTGTGCGGCTTGTTTTTTCTACTGCAAAATAATTGGATGCAGCATTCAAAAAAGAAAGCTGACAGTTTGGAGGGGTGGGCGTGGTTAATTATATCAGGCTCATGCTCAAGCCTTACTGAAGGCCCAATCACACCAGCATTTATTCCTGGCTGCTAGAGTAGTGTGTTTTATTGAAATTATACAAAAAAATTGACATTCTGTTAAGTTAGCAACCACAACTAAGGTGGGCGGAGCTTAACAAAGGGTCATTAACATAAATAGAAACAAAATATTCCCATCGTCGTCTGCATTTTTAATGTGTAAACCTGTGTTTACTTGCAGAAAGGATTTACTCCTCTACATGTAGCATGTAAATACGGGAAAGTGGATGTGGCGGAGCTGCTTTTGGAAAGAGGGGCCAATCCCAATGCAGCTGGAAAGGTAATTCATCAAGACAAACATCTGATATCTCAGTACTCATCTGCTAATATCAGATGACGGTCAGTGGTGGCTGACTGAGGCCATGTGTCTCCTCTCTCCTCTCTCAGAATGGCTTGACCCCTTTGCACGTGGCCGTCCATCACAACAACCTTGATGTAGTCAAGCTGCTGGTCAGCAAGGGCGGCTCTCCGCACAGCACGGCGAGAGTAAGATACACATATACAGATTCTTAGTGCTGTGACATTTAGGGTTGCAGTCTGTTTCACACTTTTGAATGCCGTCCGACAAAAACAGTCACTTTTAGTTTTCTTCCATTTGACAGAACGGCTACACAGCCTTGCATATCGCGGCCAAGCAGAACCAACTAGAGGTGGCAAGCAGTCTGCTGCAGTATGGTGCTAATGCCAACTCAGAATCACTACAGGGCATCACCCCGCTTCACCTGGCATCACAGGAGGGGCAACCTGATATGGTGGCACTGCTCATCTCCAAACAGGCCAATGTTAACCTGGGCAACAAGGTGATACTATTTTTAAACTTAATTAAGTGGTATTTGGTCTACTTCAGAGAGAGACATAAAAAAAAGAATATAGCACAAGGAATGCACAGGATGCATTTAATATTCCTCTGATATTCTATCTGTGTGTGTGTTTGTACAGAATGGGCTGACACCTCTGCACCTGGTTGCTCAGGAAGGGCATGTGGGCATTGCAGACATGCTGGTGAAGCAGGGTGCTTCAGTCTATGCAGCCTCAAGGGTAAGACACTTCAATGCACAAAGAAACACACACAGACTCAGCAGGGCCATCAGTAGATTATCCTAAAATTTAGACCTTGTGCAATTTAGTCTGTGCTGGTGCTGAATTGACAAGCAGTGTTAGATCTTTATTTCCTTTGTAGGTTGGCCACGACAAATCTTGTCAACACTGTGCTATACTTTGGGATGTTTTTGGTTCAGTTATTGTTCTGTGTGTTTTAGGCCTTTGTTATGCAGTTGTTAAAGGGGAAATAGGATGCCCATTTTGGCAAGTTGTTCATGAAATGCCTGCAGAATAACTATATTACAAATTCCTCAGTGGTTGTGTAAAACAACACCTATTTTGCCTTATCAAAAACAGCTTTGTTTTCAGCGACCTGCTTCGGTGCATTTTTCTTTAAATGATAACAAGCTAATGCTCACGACACCCCTCTCTTCTGTTTTTTTTTGTGTATTCAGTTGCTCATTACCATAAAAAACAAAACTAATCCACTGTGTCCTTAGTGGCTCTTATCTCAGGAGTCTCGTGTTCACTTTTGCATCCAAATACAAAACACCTGCATTGCTTACAAGACGTTGTTGCTGCAGCAGCTTGAGCACAGGAAATAGCCCACAGCATATAGCCTATCTAGCTAAGGGAGGAAATATGCTAAGAGTGGTCATGGGCAGGGCTTGATAATTAGGTCTGTTTGGAGATAAAAAAAAAAAAGGAGTAAATAAATTTTTATCAGTGTTTGGGTGGTCTTGTCCACATACCACTAAGACACATTTATATGCAAACGTGAATTTTGCATCCAGTGTTGTTTTAGTGTGTTTCTGTGACTTGTTGAAGTGCTCTGAGTGAAGGCAAGACAGATAAGCTTTCAAAGTCCTTTTTGATATTCTGATAAAAAAATATGGCTCAGATCCCTCTTTCAATGAAAGCTTCAAGGCCTTAGGTTTCTGAACAAAAATAAAAACCCAAACCCTATCAGCAATGCTAATGCTTGCTTTAGCACCACTAGTAAGGGGACATAATAAGCTGTAGGCTACTGAAATTCAGCTGTGATCTTTAATTTTATATTTTATATTATATTATATTATATTTTGGTTCTTAAAAACTAACTTGCACTAATTTTTTATATGCCCTGGAACCTACTCATTTATTTGTTCACTCCTTACTATCCTTCTCACACTTTTAAATCTCTCTTTGTTAGATGGGCTACACACCCTTACATGTGGCATGTCATTATGGAAACATAAAGATGGTGAAGTTCTTACTCCAGCAGGAAGCACATGTTAACAGCAAGACAAGAGTAAGTGCTACAACTCTGTATTTTCCATATTTTTCTATCCTGTACACACTACACAGGCCACTCTTTGCACACTTTTCAGTGTCAGTATGCATCTATCTTTTCCAGTTGGGTTACACTCCTTTACATCAAGCAGCCCAGCAGGGTCATACAGATATCGTCACCCTGTTGCTAAAACATGGAGCCCTCCCCAATGAAATCACCACAGTGAGCAGAGCCTCTTCCTCTTACTTAAAATACAAAATATCTCATACAAAATACTATATTTTTTTTTCTGTCAAGCTGCTATTTAATAATCAAGAGCAGCATGAACACAGCACAGTGTATCTAAAAACAAAAAAAAATTAATTATATATAAATCTTTTGTTGATTTTGATTGCTTCCATTGTTCTCATTTGTAAGTCGCTTTGGATAAAAGCATCTGCTAAATGACAAAAGTAAATGTAAACTTATAACTTGTATCGAATATTTTAATATGTAATAATAATTTATATATAGAGACAGGTGAAATATTTCATTATCAGGCACAGATGTGAGATAAAGTAACCTGACTATGTTATCTGTGGCAGAACGGGACGTCACCTCTGGGTATCGCTAAGCGGCTAGGTTACATCTCTGTCATTGATGTGTTAAAGCTGGTGACTGAGGAATCCGTATCTGTGGTAAGAGCCGTTCGCATCTCATTAACACTATCTGGTCCGAATTTGTGATTTCAATCTCCAGGGCTTTTTATTCCATCATCTTTCATCTCTGGTTAATCGGGTTGTCATCTTTGATTTGTGCAACATTCACCATCTTTGCTCATATATTCCCTCTCTACGCCTCAGATCACCACAGAGAAGCATCGCATGAGTTTCCCGGAGACGGTGGATGAGATACTGGACGTGTCGGAAGATGAAGGTGCGTACGGGTGGCTCAGATTGGATTTAGCCTGAAGGACCATACTGCAGTAAATGCCGCATTAAAGCACTGATTCTCAGCTGCTGTGACAAGGTCTCAGTGCCGTGAGGTTGGTGCTAGACTCTCGATGATAAACACGAGCCAGTAGGCAGATGAGCTGGTAGGTTGTATCCCAAAGAGACAGTCGGAAGTGAACCAGAGATTAGAGATCTTATCACACTCATAGTGCTGCTTTGGCTACTTTATACACATAGAATAATTTATGCATATTAAAGCATTTTGTGTATAACGTGAAGCATTTAAATGGATATTTCACACGTAGTTATCATATTGGTTTAAAAGATTTGGAATATAGCACTTGATGGCACTTTTGTGACACTTTTGTGGTGCTTTTATGATGCTTAATAGCCGATTTTATTCTAAAGAAAAGAGCAGCTTGGACATTCTGCTGAGTATTTCCTTATGTGTTTTGCAGAAGAAAGTTTGGACAGGGCTATTCAATTTCTCATTGATCCCTTCCCTTCCTTGGCTCTAATCATTAAATGTGTTTGTTTCTTCTGAGAGATGATTGATAAATTTCCATTTATTCAGGACTTTTATGGATTGAAAAAGCAAAAGCAAGTATTTCTTGATAATCTAAATCTACTGTAAATCTACGGTAGCATCGCCAGCCTGAAATGTTCCTTCTTCCTTCCTGCTGTAGGAGTTGCTCAGCTAACATTAGGTAGGAGCGTCTCCCTCTCTATGGCTTGGTTGTCCGGCTCTCAGTGGTTCGTGACACGTGTGCCTCCATTTCAAACACTCTCATCTTTTGTCTGGCCCTCAAGTCCCTCTAACCGCTCTCTAATCTAACATGTCGCTTCGTGTTATTACGGCGTCGGCCTCTCATCATCGTGTGGTCGTGATGTTTCTTTTTCCTTTACTGACAGTAACGTGTGTTCCATTATTGACAGGACTGCATTCGAAAAATTACTTTGTGTTCTCAGTTTTTTCTAAGGGTGTTTCTTCTACTATGTACACTTTTTGCCCAGTGTAATAAATAAACACACTTAAAACATTTTTCTGTTGTTTCCAACATATATACATTTTATAATTAATTGTGTGTTTATTTTATATTTAATGATTGTTTATGTAATACAAGTACAAGAAGACAAGTAAAACAACTATTAGCTTGTATTATTTTTAGTGCTATGTGATTTATTAATTTTAATTAATCATTAAAAGTTTTAGTTTACATACTATACTGTATGTCTTTACTGTGTGTATATGTATTATATATATATATATGCCACACATACAGCATACATTTGTTTTTTAAATGACATGTATTTACATGCATATATTTATAATTATATATAATTTAATATATAAACGTAACATTTTTCTTAAATATATACATGCATGTGTATATTTATATATGCAAGATAAATATACACAGTACACACACATATATTATGTGAACAAAAAACTTTTATTTTGGATGTGATTAATCACAATTTGTTTGACAGCACTAATTATATTACATTATAAGATATGTTTATATATGTATAGTTATTTTCCATATTTTTATATTTCAAGACATGGGTAAAAAAAGTTTAAAAGTTTTAAATTTATAGTTTTTTATTTTAAAACTATAAAAATAAATGATTGAACAAAATAGAAAAATGCTGAAATGTGTTAATAAAGATAAATCAACCGCTGGGATATAATAGTGCCTGTAGTTAAGAAACACCTATAGATGAGGTTCTCTTTATCCAAACGCTATGGGAGTCACACTGGGAGTGGATCATTTTAATAATTGACTAATGATGATTATTTGACTCAGCAGAGGGCTCCAAAATGAACTGTCACAGTGGCTGTTTTACGCGTCTCTGAACACCTGTGATTAAGCCCCTACAATAACACCAAACTATCTCTCCCATGCAGATAAAGTGTGATCTTCTCTGCACTACCAGGCATGCCCACTTCAGTAACCCAAACCATGCAATCTTATCGAGTGTCTTGATTTCTTCATGTTTTTCATTGGCTCTGTGTGTGTATGACTTCATTGCTTGGACTTGGTGAATGAATGAAGGTTGCTTGTATGTGCTCGACCGGGAATGATGATGGATTGTAAATGATGAAATAACATCTAAGCTTTTCCTTTCTGTTAATTCTCCTTTTCCTGCAAACCTCCTACATCAGTGTCTCTGAAATATTTGGTGCTGTATGTAGGTGATGAACTTCTCGGGATGGATGGGGCTCGCTATTTGAAGCTGGATGACCTGAAAGACCAGGATGATGATTTTTTGTCTCCTAAGAAAACCCTGAGAGACTTTGAGAGCGGGATGGGCACGACGTAGGTCACAAGAGCAACAGATTTGTCCTTTGGCTAAGATTCTATTAAAGTTAGATCACAAATATCTCCTTCATTCTCTCCAGACCTTACTCACCCGCAATTCCCAGAATTCCATGCGTGTCACCTGAAACTGTCATGTTGGACCAGGTATTATTCTTTTTTGCTTTATATGCTGAAATAAGAAATGTTCCTTAACAAAAAATCCAGGTCTGGTGGTTTCTAGCTGGTCAGCTTTTTTTAGGATCTCATCTTCAAGGCCCCCGTTTTATTTAAACAAGCTGTTTAAATATATGATTACTCATAGCACATGTAAAAAATAAATAAATAAAATAAATAAATTATTATGAAATTCCAGGAATTAAAATAATAAATGTCTAGTTTTTAGCTGTTTAATGCTTGTTTTGTCTTATTTTAAGTCATTTTGTGCCTCACTTGAACATTTGCTGGGGCCCTCTAGACTCTGACCTGATAGACCATCTTTTGCAAGCTTGTTAGGACCACTACATATATCATTGTGGCAAAGTTCGAAGGAGTTTGAGTTGGTTACTTCTGTTCCAAAACAGTATAACTAGCTGCTATGACCTGGTTTTTCAAGCAGACTTGTCTCTTTTTTCTCTCTCAGTCTCATAAAGCTGTCAGTGTACCTTTGTTTATGTGTGTGTGTGTGTGTGTGTCTTTGTGTCTGTGTGATCTGTGCTACTCCTGTGTGTCTGCAGCACACACCTGTCCCTTTGCCAAAGGAGTATGACGAAGACTCTCTAATCCCCAGTAGTCCAGCCACAGAGACCTCAGACAACGTTAGCCCAGTGGCCAGCCCCATCCACACTGGGTCAGTGCACATATTTTCACAACCCTTGCTAATGGCTTCTCACCGCTTTTATCTCCGTATTTATCTGTTGGTCATAAATGCTTATTTTTATACCTGTCTTCACTGTCATCAAGTGTCTAGGAAGCCGGTTCTTTTGAAGATGTTTTAGCTTTATACTGGGCTTTCGAGTGTTTTGAAGAGGCATTGTACCGGGTTTGCTCACTGGCTGGTTGTTTGACAGGTTTCTGGTCAGCTTCATGGTGGATGCGAGAGGCGGCTCAATGCGTGGCAGCAGACATAATGGTCTTCGTGTAATCATCCCTCCACGCACCTGCGCCGCCCCGACGCGCATTACCTGCCGTCTGGTTAAACCGCAGAAACTCACCACCCCACCTCCTCTCGTGGAGGGAGAGGGACTCGCGTCTCGTATTATCTCTCTAGGGCCTTCCAGTATGCAGTTTCTAGGGTAAGGGTCTGTGTGTGTGCATATGCTTTAACAATTCTGGTTCTGCTATTTTGGTTTCTTAATGATTTTATTAATATTTGTCACTGCAAGAAATACAGTATGTTCTTAGGTTCTTTCTTACTTAGTATTTCGTTCTTGCTTAGTATTTCTGTGTTGTTTACCAAACATTCAAAATACGTTAACCTGAAAGGCAAGTTTATTCAAATAAAGTGGGTTTATGCTAAAACAAAACTTTAGAAAAAGCTGTCAGTTGGGTAAGAAAAACAAAAGTATTTTCCCTTTGAATTAAGTTTTTTTTTTTTTGACCCCACCGGCAGATTTATTTTTAATTTTTTAAAGTGTAAACTCACTTAGTTTTGATACTTTTTTTTTTTTTTTTTAGAAAGAAAGCCTTCTTAAGCCAATCTGAATTTGTATAATGATTTTTTTCATTTATGAAATTCAACATTTAAAGAAATAAGAAGAATATTTGAAAATAGATATTATTGAATTTAGTTGTCAAATTTATGATTTCTGACAAAACAACACTAATAATGCAATATAATATATTTCATTTTTATATTACATTTTTGTATTTTATGTAAAGAAATTTTGTTGTTGCTGTATTTTACTATGTTTTTCCAGTTTGTGTTTATTTATTTATTTTAAATCCCCCCCCCACCATATTATAAAATATGTTGTACATTTTATTTTTGTTATATTGTGTTGTTATATATATATATATATATATATGGTTAGGTATTTATGAAAAGTATTATTTTTGGAAATAGCTTTTTTTGTGCCAAGTGAGCTTTCTTCTATAAGTCAATAATGGAACAATACAATACAATAACTAATGCTTTTTGCACCTTCCCATCACCTCCTTTAGGCCAGTCATAGTGGAGATCCCTCATTTTGCGTCCTTGAGCCGAGGTGATCGGGAACTAGTGGTTCTCCGAAGTGAGAACGGCTCTGTATGGAAAGAGCACCGGAACCGCTATGGCGATGACGTTCTGGAGACCATCCTTAATGGAATGGATGAAGGTAGTCTTAAGTTTCACTGAGAGGAATTCCCATAAGCCTTTTATCGTTTTATTTTCTCTTTCAGTTATGTAGCAGGTACTAGCAGACAAATTACATATCACTTTACGCTGCAACAACAATTTCTGTCGGACTGACCTTATGACCTTCTAATCTGTCGTTGCTTTCATTAGATCTGGAAAGTCAGGAGGAGCTGGAAAAGAAAAGAATCCGCCGCATCATCTCCACAGACTTCCCTCTCTACTTCGCTGTGGTGTCACGTATCCAGCAGGAGAGTGATCTTATAGGTCCAGAGGGAGGTCAGCTGGCAAGTAAGCTGGTGCCTCAGGTTCAGGCCATTTTCCCTGACACGGCGGTCACTAAGAGGGTCCGACTTGGCCTACAGGTGAGATTTCATGTTGTAGAGAATGACAGTAAAGCAATATCAGCGTACAATAATGAATTTCTGATTAATCCAGAATATATGATTACAGCAATATGATCCCATTCAAACTTAACTTTCACTTTATCACCACTTAATCATAAATTGATTATAAGTGATACTTAATATTAAAATATTACTTGTTAATATAGTTGTATTGAAAAAAAAAAAAAACTAAAATTCTGTGAGCATAAAAATAAAAGACAAAATGTATATAATAATGATTATAAATATTATTGATTATATATTTATTAGTGCTGTCAAAGGAATAATCAGGATTAATTGCATACAAAATAAAAGTATTTGTTTGAAAAATATATGTGTTTTCTGCGTATTTATATTATTTATATATAAATACACACATACAGTATTTTGAAAAAATGTATGTGTTTGCATGTCTATTTTTACATTCACATAATTTATATTATAAATAAATACATTTAATAAATAAATATTACACATTTTTCTTAAATATATATACATGCATGTGTGTGTATTTATATATACATAATAAATATACACGGCACTCATATATATATATTATGTAAGCAAAAACTTTTATTTTGGATGCGAATATTCGTGATTAATTGTTTGACAGCACTAATGCTTATTAGTTGGCTGCTACATAAATTCAGCAGAGAATGACTGAAAATTAATTCAGAATGAAAGGTTTACCTTTTTTGATTAATTTTTTCCCCTCCTCTCTATACGCAGGCCCAGCCAATCCCTGATGAGCTGCTGACTCGGCAATTAGGAAACCAGGCCACATTCAGTCCCGTTGTGACAGTGGAGCCTCGTCGACGCAAGTTCCACCGACCAATCGGGCTACGTATCCCTTTGCCTCCTTCCTGGAGGGAGAGTCCACGTGACGCCGGCGAGGGAGACACTACCAGCCTCCGCCTCCTCTGCAGTGTTATTGGTACGATCCGGTTCTGATCTATTTAAAAAAAACATTGTTTGAAATTGATATTTATGTTTTGGAGAAAGACAGATTGTCTTGAACACCAGTCTTTTTCAGCCTCAGCCAGATTTCATGTAGCTGCCCAGCCAAGCTGCTTGGAAAAGTCTGAAACAGACTGGTGTCCTGCCTGGAGAGGGACACTGGGATAAAGATAGACTCAGCTAGTTCATTCCAGATGGTGTTTGTTGAAAAAAAAAAAGGGTTTTATAAAAAGCTGTAAACCTTCTGCAGGTGGCACTGCTCCCGCTCAGTGGGAAGACATCACTGGCACTACCAAGCTCATGTATTCCCACAGCTGTGCCAACTTCACCACCAATGTATCCGCAAGGTGAGACACAGAAGCAAAATTTACTAAACAACTGCACTATTTTGTGCATTAGATGTACTTCAGCACTGAAATATGCATATTATATACTAACTAATGGCTATAGGTTTTAACCAGTCACCGTGTATGCTAGACCATAAATATTATAGTACATAGATTGGACTGTATTCACAAGTTTTGATTTGTTTTTGTTTGATCTTGTTTTGTTTGTTTTTTTACTATGTTTAAAAATAGTCAGTAAATGCAGCTTTTATTGTAATTTTGTTTTTGTTATGTTTTTATGGTACTTTGTTTTTCCACTGTTTAAAATTTAAATTTTTTGTTTAATTGTGTTTATTTATTTAGTGTTTTATGCTTGTTTTGTTATTTGTATCCACTTTCTAATCATAATTGTGTTTAGATTTTTGTTTGTTTGCTTTGGTTGCGTTATCTTTTTTTAAAATATTTTTGTTAGTTTTTTTACTGTTTAAAAATAGGCAGTAATTTTTATTTTTGTTTAATTGTTTTTATTTTATTTTTTTTATTTTTTGTTTTGTTTTGTTGGTTGTATCTACATTCTAATCATTGTTTTGTTTTCTTTCATTTGTTGTTGGTATTGTCTTTGTTGTTGTTGGTTTGGTTACCCTTTCAGTCGAATCACTTCGACGTTACATATGGGAACTCGCCAGAGAGACCGATTTGCCTTTGAGCTTTT
>JAUCMU010000046.1:5058654-5072333 GCA_032275025.1 Enteromius treurensis | reverse complement strand
GTATTATAATATGTATTTGTGTTGTGCTGGAAGAATGAAGAAGTACATTAAAAAGTTGGTAGCGGAGTTGGTCCCTGTTACACTTTAAGATGTGTTGTTATTAAACATGCATACTGTTGCACAAATTTCATGCAAATACAATTCAGTTATGATATTGCAATTCCATGCAATTCCATTTGAACAATCCCAGGAATGTGTATCCTACATTATGATCATACACACAAGAGAAAAGCCATTGTTACATACTCATTAAGTTGGATGTACTGCGTGGTCATGTACATAACTTTCATACGTATATATGAGAAAGAAAGAGCTGACATGAGCCAATTTTGAGTCTGAGAATATTAGTGTGTATGTGGGGTGGGGGATGGTACGGTAAAGGAATATTCTGGGTTTTCAACATATTGAACATAATAAATTCAACTTGTCCCACATTGTCTCCTCACATACGTAAATGAACATGTCTTAGTATACTTACAGTGGAAGCTTTGCAGGAAATTTTAAATGTTTTGTTTTCGTAGCTACTGAATAAATATTTACGTCATTGTGAAATGAAAATTCAGTTGATTTGCAAATGCATGTTATTTATCCAATAACTCATTCAAGTATGTGCTTAAAGGGTTACTCCACTCCAAAATAAAAATTCTGTCAGTAATCACGTGTTGTTCCAAACACGTAAAAGTTTAGATCGTCTTCGAAACACAATTTAAAATATCTTAGATGAAAACTGGGAGACTTGTCATTGTCAAGGCTCAGAAGAGCATAAGACATTGTCAGAATTGTCATTGCGACAGTTTCAAGCCTCCCAGTTTCATCTAAAATATCTTAAACTGTGTAGATTAAGCCTTTATGGATTTGAAACAACATGGGTGTGATTAACCCTTCAATTTAATTAATTTATTTGATCTTCTAATGTTTAATCAAAATGTTTTATTGACTTCAAAATGAATTTTTACTGTCTGCCAGACCTCTACAGTCCCTGTCTCTTCATGATTGACTGCAAGGACATATCTGTCTCCATCCAATCAACAAATATCGCCAAGCTATTGGTTTAGCTTTTGGCAAATTTATTTAAGCCCACAATATATTTACTCCACATTCTTTTTTGTTCTTTGTATGATTAAAAAGAATACTTGAGCAGCGGTGTAATGTTAGGAAACATCCCATCCATATTTGTGCTATTTTTATTGCTATTTAAACACAAGTTCCTCTTCAGAAACTCGAGCTGCGTCAAACAAGACGCAATGGGGGAACGCCTCCAGCGTGACGGCTCTGAATACTATGTGTAATCAATGCAAATGATGGGTGAGACATCATAGGTGGATTACGTCATTGGCCAGGAAGCATAAAAGCACATGAAATGTGGCCAGCTTCAGCTTCTATGTCATTCAGCATTGCGCTCTGTGTGTGTCAGTCCTTGGTGCGTATGCTTCTCTCTCGGAGGGCTCTCTTTGAGGAGAGAGCCTTCACGTGCGTTCCTCATGGTGCCGGCCCCGCTTTCACCAAGGTGGATGCTTTGGCTGTGCTCGGGGAATCGTGCTGTGGGATTTGACAAAGATGGTGATGCCTATCCTCATCCTTTTCCACCAGATCTAGCGAATGTACGCACAAGCATATTGTCATTACGAGCAGCTTGGGAGCGGAGCTCGCACTGTCAGTCTTCGAGGGGGCTGATCGCTCTTCTCTCCACTGCAAATGCTCCGCCCCCACCGGACAAGCTCCGAAGAAATGTTGCTATAATCTGTGATGGGGAGCTTTTGAGATAAATTCTCGAGTAAAGAACACTGTGCTCTCTCTTTCTGCACGGAGGTTGAGGTCGAAGCAAAATTGTGTTCCAGCTCCTTGCTATGTCCTGACACCGATGGACCAATTGAGGGACGGCCCCTCTGGAGAAGAGTGGTATACATCGCATTACACGGTGCACATCTCTCCTCAGGGCCCTCAGGAGATCAATTTGCCAACCCTGCCAGTGTTCCAGGGCGCAGCGTGATGGTGATGGAACAAATAGTAAAAACTCTCTTAGGAGGAGACCATCAAGGTGGTCCCTCCTCATGAAAGAGAGTCCAGGCTCTACAGCCGGTACTTCATTGTTCCATAAAAGGATGGAGGGCTGAGGCCCATTTTAGATCTCAGGCTCCTGAACCGCTGAGTGATGAAGCTGAAGTTAGGATGCTTACTGTCAAGCAGGTCGTGTTACAATAGGTCCGAGGACTGGTTTGTCATGACAGATCTAAAAGACACGTACTTTCACTTATCAATCCATCCTTCTCACATTAAGTTCCTGAGGTTCGCTTTCGGGGGCAAAGCATACTTATATCGGGTTCTTCTCTTTGGCCTCGCACTCTCAACCCGCACGTTTACGAAGTGTGTGGAGGCTGCGCTGGCTCCTCTGCTCCTCCTCTCCAGGGCATCCACATACTCTGTCAAATTGACGACTGGCTGTTTATAGCTCAGTCGGCGAGCGAAGTGACCAGACATCAAGATGTCGTCCTCGCTCAAATGAAATGGCTGGGGTTTGAGACGGAATGTCCAAGGAAAGTGTGATTTCTCCAGAAGAGAGAACCACTTATCTTGGAGTGGTGTGGGATTCGACCATGCCTTTTGAGCCCATAGAGGAGATCCCTGATCATATGCTTACGATTAAGACCACACTGTTGCTGGCGCTGTGTTCTCTGAGGAGAGTAGGTGACCTTCAAGCCCTTTCGGTGGCCCCTTCCCACCTTAGGTTTGCGCCGGGCGTGCCGCATTTGTACCCGCGAGCAGATTACAGTCCTAAGGTCCCTACGGTCACACCACAGTACTGCAGGCTCTCAGTCCTCCTCCGTTCAGGGGGCCTGGCCAACAGAAGCTGAATTGCATGTGTCCAGTGTGAGCCCCAGAGCTGCCTTGTGGTGCAAGAGGGGTTGTCCAGCAAACCCAGCAAACCTTGAGTAGGTGGATAGTGGATGCCATTAACACTGTCAGGGGTCTCATTGGAGAAGATCTTTGGGGCTGCAGGGTGGTCCACCCCTCACACTTTCATCCTGTTCTACAGATTGGACTTGCGAGCCACGCCTGGTGTTCCTGTGCTCTTGTCACTCAGTACGCACCCAAACTAGGCAGGGATTTGCAAGTGTGGGGGCGTGGGCATCTCGTTCCCCATAGCGTCTCATTTGGCGCGGCTCGAGTTCCTGAAGAGGAAAGTCTCAGATTACGCATGCAACCCTTGTTCATCGAAGGAACGAGACGCCGCGTCTCGTCACCACACTTCGGGCATCCCAGCCTACACCCACTTCATAACATTGAAGCTGAATCTGGCCGCATTCCACATGCTTTTATGCTTCCTGGCCCATCCTTTGCACTGTTTACACATACTATTCAGAACCGTCAAGCTGGAGGCGTTCCCCCACAGCGTCTTGTTTGATGTGGCGTCTCGTTCCTTCGAGAAACTAGGGTTACATACGTAACCTAAAATTTTTGGGCAGTGTTTAGATAGCATTAAATACAACCCTTTAAATTATAGATTAATTTAAAGCAAACTGTTGATGAGCGTGCCAGTGTTGTTTTCAATTGGGATTACCACAGTGGCCCTTCAGTTTTCATATTGGGGTCTTTAGTCTTGTGTTTATCCTTTGCTCTGCTCCAAAAATCTATTTAGTAACAGTTACATAATCAGATTACTTTTTCACATAACTAGTAAAATAACGCTTCGCTTTTTAATTTACAAAATAAATTTCTTCTTCAAGTAAGTAACACAAGTTACTTTGTTTTCCTATTTAATGACTGATAGCTCTCCTGACCCCTTGTTTAGAAGCGTTGTGTACAATGTATAAACATGATGATTGCTATAGTTCTAGACTAAATGTAATCATGGATTTACTCACTTCACTTTCACAAAAACAGATTTAGTATTCCTCAAAATGAATAACCAATATCTTTGCTGCTGACCTTAAATGATACAATTAAAACATAAGCCGCTATTTTTGAAAATAGGCTCATTTTACTACTCCCCTAGAGTTAAGCAGTTGAGTTTTACCGTTTTTTAATCCATTCAGCCAATCTCTGGGTCTGGCGGTAGCGCTTTTAGCTTAGCATCGACCATTGTATCTTATTAGACCGTTAGCATCTCGTTCAAAAATTACTCAAAATTTTTCCTACTTAAAACTTGACTCTTCTATAGTTATATTGTGTACTAAGATTGACAAAAAATAAAAAGTTGCGATTTTCTAGGCCGATATGGCTAGGAACTATTCTCATAACTACAGTATATACTCATTCTCATAACTATATACTCATTCTGGCGTAATTATCAGGGAACTTTGCTGCAACAATGTGTGCAGCAGGCGCAATAATATTACACAGTGCCTAAAAAAAATAATCCTCAACTAGGAAAAACTTTTTGGTCATTTTTAAGGCGAGATGCTAATGATCTAATCAGATTCAAAGATTTATGCTGAGCTGCAGCTAAAAGTGCATCCCGGCAGACCCGAAGACCGGCTGAATGGATTTCAAAACATTAAAACTCAACTTTTCAACTATAGGGGAGTTTGAAAAATGAGCCCATTTTCAAAAATAGTTGTGTGTTCCTGCAACATGCAAATTTTGTTTTAAATACCCTCAGGTTGAAAACTCCCCAGAATATTCCTTTAAAAGTTACTTTGAAAATGGATTGCTTGTTGTGAGTGAACCCAATCTCTCTTTGCAGAATGAACTTTCTGTGGCCCTGTTACTATGCTCATGCATTTGGTTAAAGCACCTCTGTTCACTTATATATCGACAGACTTTGACTGCACCCAGAGCACTGCATTCTGCATGACCTTTCTGAGAGGGTCAAGACTCCCCACATACCCCCACTGTGTCTGTGTGGTGTTAGCGTTGCCTTTCTTGTCTGGCCATTCCTCAGGTTACGGGCTGGTGCAGGAGGAGCTGCTCTCTCCCGCTTCTATGCAGTACAGCTTGCCCTCTCCGCTGGGCGTTGAGCCCTACTGGCAGGAGGTTTCGAGTCTGGAGTGTGCGCCCATCGCCACTACTGAGGAGGACACTATGATGGAGATGTCGGATGTGCAAGTGTGGCCGGCGGGGGTCAGTCCGTCCCTGGTGACTGTGGAAGACTCGTCTCTGGATGGTAGCAGCCGTGCGGATGACTCCGAGGCTAACACGTTGAGCCTGCCCTGCAGCAGTTTGGGGAGGCCTAGCAGCGGAGCCAGCGGGGCAAGCGGCTCTATCATGGAGCTGGAGGAAGAGGAGGAAGAAGAGGAGATTGAAGAAGATGACATACAGCACGAGCCGATGTCTGCAAGTGCAGAAAAGGCATGGGCCAGTGGCGCCGTTCCAAAGGCCAACTATAACGGGCAGGCTGGAGGTCAGAGGTTGGAGGGCAAGAGGACAGAGGGGGCAGCGGCGATG
The DNA here is from genome assembly GCA_032275025.1 of Enteromius treurensis. NCBI lineage: Eukaryota > Metazoa > Chordata > Actinopteri > Cypriniformes > Cyprinidae > Enteromius > Enteromius treurensis. The sequence continues at coordinate 5,066,948 of JAUCMU010000046.1, read as the reverse complement.
GGCAGCAGTTTGACAGGTGTAGCTAGAGGAGGAGGAAAGGGTGGAAAAGGGGCAAGTTCAGAGGAAAAGTTTTCTGTTCTTACAGGGCAACAGCTCTACGCTCAGTTGTGTGAGAGAACAGGACTGACTCGAGCCCTTGAACACAATGGGGACAGGTATGGATTGTGTTCCCATGTTATAGTTCATGGTGTGGACTATGCTATTCTCACAGAATTATAACCATCATTAAATTTTGAATGGACCAACAACTTTACACCATCTTTTTCCATCCCTCGTTCGCAGGCTCAGCGGTGGTGCCTTCCAGCCTTACTCGCAGGAGAAAGACTCCCTCCACAGCTGGTCCCAACCCAAACCGAGGCAGACCATGGAGGCCATGATGTCATCGTCCCCGGACCACAATCAGTCACGTGTAGCACAGGAGGCCCTACTTACACCGGTATGTGATACAGGCCATTCGGAGGTCCTGCGGGGGCGTCTGCTAGGCACTCAGCCCTTTGATAAAGGGCTGGGCTTCTCCCATCAGGAGGGGGAATTACAGGCATGGGACCAGGACAGACGGAAGGCACAGGTGTGTCCCCTGGGCCTGTCCAGTCTGAGCAAAAAACATGATTTTGGGCACTGTCTTGACTTCAATTAATTGGCAATGATAACTAATCCAACTATTATTCCCTGCTTGCAGAAGGATGATCCAATAGATCTTGCTAGTGATCATCTACATGAAGAGCAGTTTACTGATGAGCATGGGAATGTGGTGAGCAAGGTGGGTCATCTGGTTTCTTTTAGTTATATAAAGGTTTCAAACCGATATATTTATTTGGCTCACTGTTTTGAGATTTTCATCAGTTATGATGGGTTATATAGTCTCTGTTTGCTAATACTTTATAAATATTATATTAAAGGGAAATTCCATCCAAAAATAAGAATTCTGTCATTGATTACTCACCCTCATGTCGTTCCAAACCCGTAAGACCTTTCACACCAGGAAAGTCTGTTAGCTCACTGTTAGACCAAAAGCAGTGTTCACTATTTTTGTTTGGTGCAGTTCGCTTTCATACTGCTCTTTTTGCAAGTGAACCAGAAATTGTAAACAAAACCACACATGTCATTCATTCATTGGTTCATCCATTCAACTGCGTCTCGGTGCGGTTTGTTGTGCACCTGGGTACGATTGCTGTATTGACACCAGCCCAAAAGATCCACACAAAAGGGGGAAGCAAACTTGAGTTCAATTCTGTTGAACCAAACAAGATGTGTGTGAATACACCCGATATATTTGATCAAATCCGAGAGCTCTCTGACCCTCACATAGACAGCAAGAATCCTTCCACAAATTAAGGCATAGAAACTGAGATTATTAAAATACTCCATGTGACATCAGTGGTTCAACCATAACTTTAAAAAGCTACTTTTCTCAGCAAATAATCTCCTCCATTTCACCCCATAGCACCATTTTGGAGAGTATCACACGTAAACAACGCATCCACTTACATACATTGTTTATGTATATGATACTCTTCAAACTGCCACTACAGGGCGCTATTAGTCATTTTTTATATTTTCTTTGCTCACAGAAATATAATTTGTAAAATTTAAATGTAAAACGTCCATCTTTCTTTGTTCATCATCTGTATATTCTGGTTTGAATTAGTAAGGGCTGGGCAAAAAATTGCAAGTCATCCTCTGTGTCTGTCTTTAGACTTTTACATAATAACTTAATTTGTGTTCCAAAGATGAATGAGGGTCTTAGGGGGTTGGAAATACATAAGATTAAGTTAATTCATTCAGAACATATTTATTGAAGGGGGAATATTTGTTCAGTTAATACAAATTACACTAGTTAACAACTAGCTCACTTGCATAATGATTCAATCAACTTTTCATGTGTCCCTTTCCTCCCTCCTTCTTTTCACCAGTTGGGCATGGATGTGAAAAGGGATGTCCAGACCGTGAAGCACTCCAGTCTACGGAGAGTAAAGCACTGAAACAAACACAAACTGTCCTGAAGGTATGGCCCGGGACGGGTAAAATGATAAGAGAATTACATAAGCACAACTTTAAAACAATGGGGCAGGCTAGCTTTGCTAAACTTGAGTGCTTCGTCCATCGGTTCAATGTTTTAGCCAGAGTGAATTTGCTTCAGACAATATCTCTTTGAAGGAGCTATTTGTTCATGAAGGATTGCTCTTCCAGGGTCGAACATCCACTGCCAAACCATCTTTCACCTACGCACGACTGGGAGATAGGACGATGATGGAAAAAAATAAATAAATACATCGCACCCAAATCCTACAGTCAAACAACTACGGAGCGCCACCGGAAAACAACAAGGAGATGGAGTTCTCTACCTGTAGTTTTGTAACATTTTTAACAGAAGAAAAAAGAAACATACAACTAGCATAGGGCATGAACTTTTTCTACAAAACGTGAAGAAAACCACCAAAAAAAGCAACAAAAGTGCTTCCTGTCAACTGTAAACGCATGACTGACTGCTGGTGCATGACCTATGAGCTGTCATTATCTAAAAAACTGAAGGGGTACAAGGTAAAGGGCCGTTCCAGGACTGGCAGTGGGGAGGGAAAAAACTTTTGACCTTTGACCTTGAAAACGAGAGACTCTTGAAACAAAGGGTCTTGGGAAAACAACAGCCCCCCAAAAAAGCAACAGTTCTTTATTTTGTCAAATTGATTGTCATTACACAGCAGCATAGTGGACGCTAAGCTCGTCACGTCATTTCCCACAGGCCCTTTATCCTGTTATTCAATGTGATATATGCACTCTAATGCTATGTGAATGTGCGTCGGTGTGTGTGCGTGTGTGTCGGTATCTAACGCATGTGTACTTGCTTCTGGCTTGGTACTGAGCTTTTTTTCTGGATCGGTCAGAGCTCATTTGGTATTTGCCATGGTAATGACAACAAGCCACTGTGCTCTCCTGCTCATGAGCGTCCACGTTCGTTTATTTCCATTTTGTGAAGCGTATCCGTGTTCCTTTGAACTGTCAGCCACCTTTTACTTTTATATCTGTTGTTTTTGAATTTCAAGCCCCCCTGTTTAAAAAAAAAGAAATATTTATTGCAGGTTAGTGTAGCTTTATACGTAACACCCAAAATGGTAACCTAAGGAGGGCATGTGCTTTCTCTGTTTGACAGTTCACAACTCTAACATCTGACCTACCGACCATCCATTCATCCACATTTGTAGCTCAGCTGCTCGACTAAAACCGCCATGTCGGACCGATTTCAGACTAATGTAGCATTGCATGCTGGTTAACACCGCTTTTCATGCTGTTCTCTTGGGCCCGCATTCGGGCTGGATTTTTGTATTTATTTTCTATTTATGAATCAAGCTGTGCAGGTGGGGAAAAAAACGATTGTATCTGTGACGTGTGGGGCTTGGAGACTATCTCTGAGTAACTGCCTTTGTAATGTTTGGGATTTTGGATGAAGTAGGAACTTTCTTTTTTTCTTGTTTGTTTTCATTTAGATGTACAGTTAAACATAGACTGATAAATACACAGACAGCACTGTGAAAGTCCACCTTAAAATTGACCCCTGAACTGTGAACTCACAACTGTCTGTCTCACTTTTTGGCTTTGGGTGTCTCACTTTTACGAACACACACCAACAAGGTTATATGGTAACCATGGGAAGCTTAAACTACTTAATGTAACCGATTCCCTATTAGCGTCATTTGCATGTGTGTTTTTTTTTAGTTGTCGTTATTTTTTTAACTACGAAAGAGCCCAAACATACACAAAACTCTTGAAGTATAGTCTACCAAAGCAATAATATCAAACGTGCTGCAACAGTTGGAATACTGCGTCGTCGTCAGTGTGCGTGCGTGCGTGTGTTTTTCTGTCTACGAGCGCTTGTGTGTTCAGTATATACTGTATTAACCCGACATTTTAGTAGCATTTGTAAGACGTATACGATTCAAGAGATATAACAGCATGCATGAGTATCTCACACCGTATGCAATTACGTGATCTACAGTACATGCCAACTCAAGTTCACTGAACGGTAGCTGTTTCACTTTTAATGGACAAGGTTTCTTTGAACAGCTGGCAAGCATAATGAAATCAGGTACGGTGCTCAGCATTTAATCACAGCACAGTAGCTTACATAGTCACGAGCACACAGTGATATACTGGCTCACACATTCGTGTAGTTTAAGTTAAGGGATGCCATTGAGCGAATGAGTGAGTGAATGAATAAATGAACTTATCCTCCAAGATCCCCCCCCAAAAAAAAGAGATTTATGGAATTCATGGACAATTGGACGAATGACAATGATTGTACTTTCATATTTAAAAACAAAACGTTGAATCAGAACCTAGTGTTTTTGTTGATTTCGTGAAACTCTGTGCTTTGTGAGTTTGCATACGTCCCTTTGCATTAAAACCCTCACGGGTTTTGCCTTCACTGTATATTGTGTTCTACAATTCACTCAGGTTTATGTTGACTGATGATTTCTCTTCCATTATTCTAGCTAATACACATGTAACGGTAAATTCAATATCCAATCAAAGGAGTATAAGGGATACCGGGGGTGTTGGGAAGCTGGTAAAGGAAGTGACCTCAGCATGAAGGACATGGATACATGTTCAATATCTTATCGCTGCTGTAATAGCTAAATTACAGACGTAAAATTCACGAAAACAAGAGGGGGGGGGGGGGGGGAGAGAATGTTTTAAATGAATTAATTTATATTTATTTATTTACTTATTTATTTTTGGTTGGTTTAAGAAACAAAACAATTTAACATTGCAATCATTATGTATTAAAAAAGAGTTTATGTACAATGTTTAACTGTTGCAAAAATAGACTTCACCTATACTCCTTTAGAATGGATTAATGACAATATTAACGCAATATCATATTACTCTGTACTAAGGAATGCAACTGCGCACATGCACAGAAAAATATGTTTTTAATAAAGAATATATGTATAAATATATGACAAACTATATTTAATTAGAATGCTATGCACCCTTATTAGAGTTGTTATGGATGTACTTTAAGTATATTAGTTAGAATCCAGTATAACATACATGCCCATATCATGGGGAATGTAGAGGCTTTGTAGCTATTTGAATATGTTTTCATTTCCTTTTTTTTTTTTATTGTAACGGAGAGAGGAAATACGAACATTGAATATGTATACAAGCCTTTTATTCAGATTCATTCTGATATGAAGATATGTATAGATCATTTACCCTGCACACCAGCTCAGATCATTTACAAAAATTAATAAAGAAAAATGTGACATATTGTGACACTGTGTGCGTGTGTAAGAGAATGTGCCAAATATTATTCATGCATTTAAAATCTAGTATTTATAAATTAATTTATAAATGTATGAATATTATCAAAATAAAAATTAAAAATTAATGCATGGAGACAGGAGGGGTTCAAACTAGGTTAATTTTCAACTCCAACTTGTCACCATTGTCACAGAAAATCTTATGACCTTGTCAAAACGATCATATTTTGAATATTCGGTAATAAATTATGCCTATTACGGCACAGTAGCCATTTTTTCTGATGTTTCTGTCTGAAGAAAACTAATTAGGATTTTCTCAAATTTTCACAGGATGTGTGATTCTGAAAGAATAAACTACTTTTATTTGAAAGTAAATAATAACAATATTTTTGTTAAAATTAAGAGAATTCATTTTTTGTTTTTTTGAAAAAACGCTAAGATCATCACTAAGTAATTTCGGTGGAGATGTTGCCATGAAAGTACACCCATGGCAAGTAAAGGTTTGTCCATAAATCAGTGTCACGGAAGCAACTCGTGTAAATGTCGAAAAAACTACATTTCCCATCGTGCTGTTGTAATACCACCGGACACCAGCGGGGGCGCTCCTGCATCAATTCTCCGTTTTAAATAGCCCTTTCCTGCTCGTGTTTTGTTGAGTGCGTGGTGGTGTGTGCATGAGGGAGTGAGAGAGAGAAAACGTGGTCACGGAGAAGGCTAGCATTTTAGCTAGTTTGCGAGAGTGAATGAAGTGCATTACAGGCTCAAAGATTTAGTATTATTTATTTTTGTATGTATTCAAGTTTGCAACAAACGGACAAGGTAAATGATAAAAACTGCTGTTAACATATTCATGTTTTCTTGTTAGATTCGAGCTAAACTGTTTTATTCTTTTGCTCTAAGGTGCAGAGACACTATTTGATTAAGGCAGCTGGCTGAAAGTGTGATTGCACAAGTGTTGAAAATGTCCATGGGCAGTCAGAAGACCACCAGTCAGGCAATCCCGACCAGCAGGCGAGTCACAATCAGCGATGCGGCCCACATGCCTCATGATTACTCCACAACGCCCGGAGGGACCCTTTTTAGCACGACTCCTGGAGGTAAATGTCACGAACTTGCAGATGAGTCGATCGGGGGCACTCGCAGCTGTCGCAGGGCATGCATTGTTTTTGTTTTGACCGCGACATAGCGATGCATCTCCGCTCGCATTGCCTTTGTACTTGACAGACCGCGGTGCGCGTGCTCAATACGCTGCAGCCCGCCTGTCTTGTATTGTTTGTTTGCCTTTTAACTGTACCTGTGACGGGTCATAAATTCAGGAATGTTATCGCCACGACGAGAAGAACATTGTTTTATTGACTCGACTCCTGTCTTCTTTATTTGTCTTGCCAAACAATGTTCTGCTGATTGTCTCAGACGTTAAAATGGCAGAAATACTGTCCAAATATGCTTAAAATGTACAGCAGAAATAGGGATTGGTTGGCTCGAATATGAAATTAAATAATTACATTATAAAAAAAAAAAAAACAGGTTAGTTTAATTGCAGGCCATTTCATTTGACATTAAGCGACCTTTATTTTGGACAGGCTGGTGTGGTGTTGTACTATTGTGCATGATATTAATGAAAATGTTCCACTTTTTGAAGATACTTTTTTTTTTTTTTTTAAAGGAAAAAGTATATTTTTGTAGCTGAGGGAAAAACTGAAACATAGAAACATTCTCTCATGCCTGTTATAATTACTATTATGTATTTATGTATGCACATTGTGGATTTTGTCAGATGGCAAAATTTTGTAATCAGTTGATAAAAGAGGACGTGACACCTCTCGAGGCATGTGACTGTTGTTTTCACATTGTAAACGGCCACTTCTGCTTTTCTAGTGCATAAGGATGGCTATTCTTATTATTGTAAATAGTTTGTCAATCACTGTTTTGTCTTGGTCATCAGATGAACTGTGATGATGTAACGCAAACATCTCCAAGAGCATTATAATCATGATTACTATACATAAACCAATGGGTTGTGTTTTATAGGTGTTTCAGGCTGTTTTCTATACTGTACGCACTCATTAGCTTTTCCACACTGAGTGAATGTAGTTCAAGGATGTTTGTGTGTGTGACGGTTCACACTAGGTTCAACAGGGCTGATAGGAGGAGAGCTGATAGCATGTTCTCACTACTTCATTTCAGCCTGTTGGCTGTTCTGATAAGGAAAAAATGTAATGAAAGGTAGTGTGTCAAACATTGACGCTTTACAAGGCTCAGCTTTTAATGATGCAACTCTTGAATGTTGTAAAGCGTACAGTCGTAGGAACATGTTTAGACATGTTTGGATCTGATGTAACCCACAATACTATCAAGGCACTTACTCAACGCACCTGGCTGGCCTCTATTTTTTCACAGGCTTGTCAGTCAACTTTGCTTTTGTCGTAGAACTGTTGTTTCCTTCCCGTAATATAATCTCGATTTGATTACTAAATGATTATATAGGTACCCGGATCATCTATGACCGAAAGTTCCTGCTAGATTGTCGCAGCTCCCCACTGGCTCGTACACCGCCCTGCTGCCTCCCTGACATTCCGGGGGTGACCAGTCCTCCTTCGGTCACCATGAATAATGACAAGGCCTACCCGAAACAGACTGTCAACAATAATAGCATCAGCCCCCTGGCGGAAAAGAGTGCAGGTAAATTTACTGAAGCTAAAATTGATTATTAACAGTGTAAAGCCTTGTACATTAAATAATTATTCTTTGTATTAATATATAAATGTAAAATAATAATGTGCATTGTTTTATAAAATTTTTTGTACATTTAAAATGGTAAAAAAAATAATTTAAATGGAGCGGTTTACCAAAAAAATGAAAAGGTAATAATAATTTTTTTTAAAATTACAAAATTATACAAAAAATCTTTATTTATATATATATATATATATATATATATATATATATATACATATATTGCACTACACTGTACATACCCACTAAAATGTACATATCCTTTGCACAGACCACACTGTAAATTTCTGTTTTTAC
>JAUCMU010000046.1:5047295-5058554 GCA_032275025.1 Enteromius treurensis | reverse complement strand
TATATATATATATATTTTTTTTTTTTTTTTTTTTTTTTTTTATATATATAAATATATCATTTCTTTTTTTCCTTTTTTTTTTTGATGGTGTAATGTACAAAAATAAGAAGCTTATACTTGAGGGGAAAATTCAACTTTTCGCCAATAGACCCAAACTGCTTATATTTATCTTTCTCTGTAATTTTTATGTAATATTTGCTGATATTTATGTGTATGTAAATATAAGTTAGAATTTTACTTCCTTTAATAATGTTTAATAAAGATGATGTTTAAATGCAGATTATTTTGATCAAATCTCAGTTGTTTTAATTGTCCTCCACTGATGTATTATATTTAATACTTAGATTTTGACCATTTTTTTTTCTAAAAATGGTGTGTGGATAATCATGAAAGTGTGTTCAGTCCAGTAAGTGTCCATCTTGAAATATCACTAACTATATAAAAGCTATTCTTATGTGTATATTTTAAAAAACACGAAAGACCTGCCTCATGACCTGAAGTCCATGTAGTAGTTGGTGTCCAACAAGTTTTTTTCAGCAAGGTTTTTTAAACATACTGATAACTCCAAGGACTTACAAATTTGTGTATCAAATGTAACACAGTAGGCTTTAACCTTTTCGTTCTGTTCTGTGATTTTCAAGGGGATGATGCCCAGTTTGAAATGGATATCTAACTACAACAGAAGACCTGCTACACGAAGGAGGCGATGACTGTAACAAGTATTACTGTGATGATAACTGTTCCCTGAGAGGATAAATGCACAGAAGACTTCTCCTTCCATGTCATCTGTCTTTTTTTCTTTCATTTATCTGCTGTTTAAATGATATTTTCCTTTCCTGTACTGATGCTGTCGTTCAAGACGCACACAAAGCCATTTCTTTAGATTCTCAACATCAGCTAACACTGTTGTGCCTGAAAGAGCCACTATCTCCGATGACAGGTAGTGCATCCCAAGCACATCGATGCAGTTCTACTTCTGCCTAAGACATGGATGGGATCTCACAGGCCACCATGTGACATTGTTTGTTTGATACAGATTTGTGTAGTTTTACAGAATGGTCAGTAGAGGGAGCAAAAGTTCTGTTCTTGGTGGTTTTTCTCATCAAGAATCATGTGGAGGAAATCCAGATGCCAACTCCTATGAATTTAGCATACCCTGATCAGTGAATTTGACCACTTTCCAATTGGCATTGATCATTTTTGTAATGTAAAATCTAGTTTCTGTTTATTCTAATGAGTACGCTCACCTAAAATGTCATTCAACAGATTGTAAAATGCCTTTTTTTTTTTTTCTGTGACTTTCTCTAAAACTGCCCTGTTATTTCTGAAGAGACAGTTAAGCGTTAAAAAAAACAATAAACACCAGAAAATTGATACGCGTTTTCCTTATTCATTTGCTGATTTTCTCATTAAAACACACGCACGCACAAAATATGTTACCATTATGAAAACACTTTATTACATTTGGTAATTTACATACTCTGCTATTTACAAATTAGGCGAACACACAAAGCTTTCAAAAAAAGCATTCAGTAATCCAGGTGCGTCAGTGCAGGATACCTCATGATTCCAAGTGAAAACACTGTACAAATTAAAGCAATTTATCTTCATTTGTGCTTAAATATGTATTCCAGTTTTAAGGAACATATCCAAAGTGCTAGTGTTGACTCCATTTGGGGTTTAGAAATTCAGTGGCAGCCACATTCTCCTACAACCATCCCTTCGTGGTGTCTCATGACCATCTTGCCGTTCTCGTAGTAGAGCATTGAGAGCGGGGCCAGACGGGTGGGAACACAGGACAAGCACGGGACGCGATCTGGGTGGTGCAGCTTCAAAAGACTCTGCAAATGAGAAGATGACAAACATTAGGATCAGTCTGGCAAAAAGTATATATTTTAAGTGCAAAAAATTTAAGATTCTTACCTGCATGTACGCATGGTTGGTGGGGGTGAAGGTCTCATCTACAGGTGTAGGACAGCTCCCTTCACACCGATAGGCATTATACCTCTTCGGATAAACAATCCAGTCACTCCAACCAATCTGATCGAAGTCCACCCACATATCCACCTTCCTGCAGAGAGATTTCTTCTCCCCTTCATCTTGTGTAGCACCAGGAATCAGGCTAGCTGCAACATCACGCACTCTGTCATCAGTCCGGTGGTTTCTCCTGTGACGCCGAGGCGCAGGTTCACCTCCACCTGCGGCCCGGTCCACAGCTACGTACTTGGAGTGCTCAGCGGTCTGGATAAGGGTGGACGTCTTTGCACGGTTCTGCTTTGAGTAAACCACCATCATGACTCTGTTGGGTGTCAGATGCCCCTCGCCCTCAGATCTGGCAGGCATCTGAACGGGTTCCTCTGAGAACACGCTCTCACCTTGGTGCAACCAGTACTTGAGCAGCGCCGTGATGTTGAAGACCCTCCAGGAGGAGGTCGAGTCAATCGGTTTGGCTTTCACGGTGCCGAGGGGAATCCGTACTTCATCGCAAGGGCTTTGATCGCACTCGTGTTTGGAGGCGTGATAAATGTCCACCTCCATCTCCGAGGTGAATGTCGGAAGGCGAATGCGAAGCTCCGACCGCTGGACGTTGTCGCTCGCAGATATGGAGGACATGTCAAACGTCACAGCTAGTTTGTCACCAACCTGATGGCAACCTAGAAAATAAGTTGGACATGAAATTAGTGACTGGCCACAGGACAGACAGCTAAACAGTCTAGAGAGGATAAGTGATGTGTGGTGCTTCATTATCTTAAAGGATGCTTTCACACATGGCCACATTCGGGACAAGCAATTAATAAAGTAGAAAGTTCTTATTGTTAAGATGTGTATTGCTGCCCAAGCTACTTTGAAACAGACGTCTTGAAGCTAATACACACGCTAACTAATAAGCATAATACACGACTTGGCTATTAGCCTAGAACCAGCTAAACTACTGGGATACCTATCAAATTATTTCCCCCGGGGGTCTTGTATAAACCTGAAGAGATTTGTTTTGCGATAATGACCGGCGGGTGACTTTGAACACGCCACTCAACACACTGATACTTACAAAGTAAACAAATATATGTGAAATGTGAATAAAGCATTTTTTTGTATTATTATTTATTTTTTTACTCGAGATGATAACTATTAAATCTGTAGGGATATAGTTAGTCTCGAGAATGAATGCAGACTGGCCGTGCAATATTTTTTTTTTATATATTGTAATATAATCTTTACCATTTAAAACAAGCCAAACAAACAAAATAGCAATAGGCTATTGCAAAAAGTAAGTAATAATAAAAAATATATAGGCTACTTACTTTTGGCGACAAGACTCAAAACCGAGTCGGACTCATAAAGAGTTGGATTTTCATGGCTCAAATGTTTGTCCTCTCCGGTCAGGAGGGTCCGATAGAGGTGCAGCATATACAGCGGATATCTGTTGATGTGTCGGCCGTGACCCGCCTGACCTCCGCCGCTCCTGCCAGGTGCTCTCATCCCGCTCCTGAGCGCCTCGTGGAATCCAGGGAACGACGCCGTGGAGTTCACCAGACTGACCCAAAGCGCGAGGATTGCGCTCAGGACCCCGCAGGTAAACCGCCTCATGTCCAATATAGGTTATAATCCACCACGCTGAGGAGGAACACTGTCCCTGAGATCTTTCTTCTACACCGTCCTCTGGAAAGTGAATGTCATGAGTGCTGGCTGGCCATCTAAATTCACTTCTAGAAACTTGCAGTCTTTTGATGGTCTGTGAGGTCCTTTGGGTCTTTGAAGTGCCCCTGTGATCCATAAAGGGATACATGTCCCTGGGTCGTCGTGGATCGAAACCAATAGTCTTTTGTGCGTCAAAAGGTGTGAAAACATTAATTCTTCTCCTCGAGCGCTGTGTATTGGAGGTCCTTTTGAAAATGTACTTAAACAATAATATTAGTGGACTACATTTGTTCATCAATGTCGCTTTGATTAAAAGGAGAAAAACACCCCGACTGCTGGATTATTTCTTAGTTTGAATGAAAATAGAGGAAGTTTGTTTCTATGGCTTTTCAGAAGGACCTAAAAATAGTAATTATTTCATTGAAAATCTCCTCATTTTTGACATGTTACCGCCTAATTTGGCTGCTTGACTTGACAAATTACAGCATGTAATGACTATATTTTTGTGGATGCAATCGACTCTTTGGTAAACCCGTTTGTATAACAAGGGGGAGACATTGCATGTAGCTTGAACATAGGCCTAAATATACTGTAGCCTATTTTGGCAGTCGGTAGCCTATGACAATTATACATCATGCTAAAAGTTATTTTGAATCAAATTAATGTTCTTTTTTTCGTCATTAGCAATTCGTCATAGTTACTATAGCCTAGAAGATATCAGACTACTGATAATATGTACGTCTTCCCATTTATTTATTTTTCTTGCAAATTTCAAGCGAGTGACATTAGATGACAATATTAGTACATAAATAACATAATGTAGGTCTACTCATACTTCAAACGCGTTGACATAGGCCTATTTGACGTCACTGTAAAGTCATTTAGAAGAAATAAAAACTAAACATCAGATTTCAGATCTCGTCTGAGCTTTGTACATCATACATAAGCCTAGTTCACGCAGATGAGAAGCATCAGCATTTCTTTTCTTGCCACGTATTAAAGCATCTTATCCAACAGGAGGCGCTGCCTTCAAAGCGTCACCTTCTCTCCGACGCCAACTTGTCTCTTCGTTATGCTTTGCCAAATCGTAATCAAAGTGATAAAGCTCAAGGATTCTCTCTGTAGGCAACTAAAAATATCGACTGCTCATTCTTGCATCACTCATTTCTCCAGACTCGGCTTGTGTGATGTGTCGACAAGCTCTGCGCTAGTTCCGCGCGCTCAGGTGAGATTCAGATGCCGCTGTGAGGGATAGATACACACGGGCGCGCGCTCACATTATTTCTCGTCACAGAAATGAAGCAGACCAGCTGTGCATGTCAGTGACAATCTCACACATAGTAACACTGATAAGCAAGACAGAAATTGGCACCGAGTCTTCCACATACAGAGCATTTGATGCTGAGAAGTGTCAGGTCTTATAGGCTACTTTTATTATCCATTGTTGTGCAAGATATCTCTGTGAATTGTGTCTTGTTTTCCACTAAAATGCTCTCTTTTTTAAACATGTCTATCTATCTATCTCTACAGTATTATTGCTGTTTTCTTAACAGTTTCTTGCTGTGTACTGCATATTACAGTTTGGTGTTTTTATAGTATTATACTGTGTTCTTAATAGTTTTGTAACATAGGCTATGCATTATGATCTATAATAAAAATAAGAGCACATAAAGACAAAAAACAGAAGATAACCCTAAAAATGGCAAAACTTTAAAGAGACTTTATTGCAATTTTCTTTTTCTTTTTTGCTCAATACTAAATTAATACAATTCTTAAATCTTAATTCAATGATTTTTAAATGTTTGTTTTGTTTTTCCTAACTTGACTTTTATTTTTTAATTTAATGTTTGTATTCCCCAGGATAGGCCTTCCCTTTTGAGGGTTAAATTGACTGAAAACAGAGCACTTGTTTATCGATGCGTGTTACAACATAATTCCTGAACCCTTTGGAATACAAACCATTTAAAGAGTTATTGCTAAAGTAAAAGCATCTAAAAATTTTTTTTTAAAGTTTATATTGAATATAATGTAGTATACTAATGTTTAATATAGATATAATATAGTTATAATATAGATTTAATAAATAAATATTTAATAAAATATGTTGCACTCTAAAATTACAATAAACTCAGTCACATGTCTAACCAAGTTATGTTCCAAATTTGAAGGTGATATCACAAAAATTGAATTTTTTATGCCATTTTCTGTTACAAATTCAACCATTTTCCATCCCAATATCACTTACATTACTAAACAGTTACCAAACATGGAACCTTGACTGTTAGACCTTTCAAACAGTGTATTTTGTCGATATTACAAGAAGATTTGATTTTGTACAACACAAGACACATAATCACAGTCTATATGTTTTATATACCCCTAACCTCTTAAGACTCAAGAAAAAAAGTTGTTGTTTTTTTTTTTTACATTATTTAGAGCAGAGTTCCTCATATCTTACCCTGGAGGTCCGATGCACTGCAGAGTTTAGCTCCAACCCTGATAAAACTCACCTACCTGTGATTTTCAAATGATCCTGAAGACATTGATTAGGGTCAGAGCTAAACTCTGTACGAAAGTGGATCTCGTGGGCCAGATTTGAGGATCTGGTTTAAAGCATTAAAAAATAAAGGAAAAAATACATATATTTTATATATTTAATCTGTATCATATGCTATGTCCTCGGTTGAGGACATCAGCACTCAGTTTCTTTAAAAAGAAAAAGGCAAAAATGAACATGCATAGGCAAAAGCGATTCATTTTTAAAATCACCAATGAATGTTAAAGATTTTTTATTTATTTCCTTTTTCCAAACTTTGCATAATTTGATGTGATAACAGAATTATTGTATGCACCATTTTTCTTGTGGTCAGGTTTTCTCATTGTGTATAATGTATCTAAACTAAATCTAATTTGTAGTATAATCTAATGTTTTGGAGCAACATGTAATGAAAAATAAGTATTATATAATGGGACTAATAATTGAGAAGATTTTCATAATATTTTGTGGAATACTAAAATATCATTTCTTTTCCTATTCATTTCTAAAAAAATAAATAAAAAAAAAAGCGTAATTAACATACTTTTAGTTCCGCAGCTCCTCATATGAGGACATGTATGAAATTAATGTTTCATAACAGAAAGTCATATGTTGATTTGAACCCCATTACATTTTCCTGAGATGTTAATTTATGACACACAACTAACCAGATTTAAATGATAATTACAAAATATTATATTTTCATAATAGTGTCACTAAATTAACTTCAGACTTATTTGATGACCAATGAGATGGAGTGGTCAAGATGAAACATTTGATAAAATTATTTGGTATCTCTGAAAAGCCCTAGATGTACAGGACATCCAGATTTAAATCTGGTGCGTCTCAGAGAAATTTACTGAAATATAATGTCCTCATATGAGGCCGCAGGGTCTTAAGAGGCTATAAGGGCAATATTTAGAGACAGATTACAAAAAACATAAGCTTTTAATTTAATACAATTTCTGAACAGCAGCTTTTTAAACAGGTAAGTCCCCAACATTTGTAAAAAAGTAACTAGATCAACATTTATCAGAGGGTGAGTAGATTTCCCACTACAGGCGCCGTCCATCCATGGTAGCTGCTTAGCCATCTATTAACCTTTTTCTGCCATGCATTGCACTCTAGATCAGTGTGGATCTTTATGATTGAGCGTGCATGTGTGGTATGATATGGACGTGATGCTGACTTGCTGTGACAGACATGCCTTGCTCTGGGCAGACAGCCTAATTAATCACCAGGGACCCTGATTGCTGTGAATCGGTTTGCAAAACAGAGACCTTAGGCCTCTCCGGTAGAGGAAAAAATGGGAGCATGGAGAAGGAAAACAGAATCAAGCCCTTTGTGTGGCGTTGGAAGAAAAGTGCACACTTGCGTTAGGGACGGCAACAAAACAAAAAGGCCATGAAATATGAAAGGGCCGCCTTTGTGTCATTTGAATAATGGGGATAATTACCCTCTGTCCGGCGAAGCACCTGCATTTGAAATAAGCCTTTGATACCAACTTAAATCCAGTGAGATGGTGCTGTTGATTAAGATTCAAGCAGACGTCGTCTCTGCCTTTACAGCAGCTGGAGAGATCACTGTGTCAACATACTGACTGCTCACCTCTCAATGCATATACATAAAAAAAGAGAGTGGTGTAACTTATGCCTGGCTGCAAACAGTATTTTAAGGGTTTAATAAACCTCCTCTCGTTTTTAATTCATAATTATCAAAGTGCAGATCATGCAAGTCTTTATTATTATTATTATTATTTGCTTATTCTATCCAGACCTGACACTTTCAAAGCAGGCAGGACGTCGTGTGTCAACAGATATCTCAGTATAGGAGATAAACAGATAGTCTTTAAACACCTACAAAGCTATCTCTTTTTAATTTGGTTGCACTGCCAGGAATCCATAGATGAATCAGTGTCTCTCATTAAACCACAGTCCTGACATTGTTCACTAGGAATGGCTTTTTTTCTGTTAAGTCTGATAGCAGAAATTGCAAGGACGTTGTAACACGAAGGCAATGAAATTGCTCAGAAAGTAGACATGCTTTGTTACTTTTTATTCTCTGAGCATAGGAGGCAATACAGTATATAGTGACATAGATCAGTGTGGCTTTGGGCTTGAATCCCATCCACAATGTGCTTCAATATAGACTCTTTGATTTCATTCTGACCACGGCTAGGTCAATATGGCTTTAGGTCCAGAATTCAGAAAGTCTTGCAGAGAAGACATAATATATATTCAAGTTATTTAGAGATCACAGAAGAATGTGGATTCCATTTATTTGTGGAATTTCTTTCATGCATTTTGAATGTTGTTGAGGGTCATCGATGATCCTTTATCAATGCTTTTATTAGAAAGCTACATTCAAGCTTTTCCTTAGCCTGCAGTATTATGGTCAGTAATATATCGCTTGTCCTTTTCCTCTATTCAACAGCCAGCCATGTGCCACTTTGAATCTGCCTCGGTAAACATCAAGATTTTCTGGGCAGCTGGAATTGACAGAAATAGAGCAATTGCCTCCAGGACAGGATAATGACTATTTGTGTGTGTGTGTGTGTGTGTGTGTGTGTGTGTGTTTAATTTGGTCGAAATGCTCACTTCAAAATTTTGCTGCTATATCTCGGATGCCAAGGCTCAAAAAAAGTATCAGGGATGAAAATGTCACAATTTGGCCATGCTTCATTTTTATTGGAACAATAACTGAATGTGAGGATCAGAAAGGAGTAACGAAAAAATGTAAGAAATACAACTGTCATGAGATTAAAGGTATTTTAGTTTACATATTAATTATAATAAAGCATGTTTTGTTTTTCACAGCCATAGTGTTATTCATTTTCATATCAATCTATTACTCTCATGGTGGATGGTTAAAAAAAGATTCAGTTGAAAATCAAAAGTAAATCCTGTCCAGCTATTATTTTATGCATATTTTGTTTTATGTAGGCCTATGTTTGTATTTATTTTACATACTAGCTTTCAAAAGTATGGTAGCAGTAAGATTTGTTTTTTATGTTTTTATGCTTAGCAAGGCTGCGTTTATTACATTTTAAGAAGAGTCCCTTGAATCATGTGATTTGGGGGCATCAAAAGTTTTCTGATCTAGAATCCAGTCCCTTTTCTAATTGCCGGCTCGCTTAAAAGAGGCCAAAATCTAAAGCGGATTGGTAATTTCATAACATTTAGCTTTGAGTTAGAGAAATGGGTGACACATGTAAACAAAAGTTATGGATTTCAGCCACATCCCAAAGATGAAAGGCTTATTTTTAAGATCAAAGGCAGTCCCTTTCATTTAAAAGGTGTGCTTCTCCACAAATTGGAACTCTTGTCTTGGCAACCTTCCTATGATGTTTTTAAATCAAAGATTTCAAGAACCATCATATCCAAACAAATATCTTTAGGCCCAGTGTTTAAATTGAGGTCACTGTTCTGTACTCTGAAGTGGCGTGAATGTTGGCCAGATAACAGGGTTTTCTTTCTGAAGGCTGAAGTTTGTGATAAGTGTGTCACGGCGGTGGGTGATAATGCCACCTCTCAAAGCTGGCCAGGCAAACATCAGCATAGCGCCTTATCTCTGATTTTGCGCCACCACACCACAGCTTTGGATCCAAATAGTTGAATGTGGAAATAAATAAAGAAATAAACATTCTTTTGAGTGGAAGAGGCTTAGGAGAGATGAATTAGGCTTTCTTGGATAAACTGTCAGTCTGGTTTATCATGCTACAGAGCTGTATCTATTTCTGCTTGTCAACAAATTTCGCTCTGATTGGCAGTGACAGTCTTAAATTTAGAGTTAAATCCAACAAAGCCTCTTGTCCTCAAGTTATGGGGCAATGCTTACGTCAAACGCTGAAAATGCAACATGTTTGAAAGGCCTGTTGAGAAATGACTCAGAAATCTTTGTTTGAGATTTTTTAAATAATCTGTAGGTTGGCGTATTGTTTCCTAAAGGTATTCTTTTTCTATTTTATTCTTATAATTGGCAGAGGACACCGGAACAGCGATTCCAGAAGTCTCTTTGAACTTTTAGGTTTGATAGAATTTCAGGGGGACTTTGTTGTAATACACAGGCATTTTTTTTCTTGCAGGGAAAACGTTCCTTTTGTATGGATAAAATTAAAAAAAAGGTTTATTTTAATATTTGAGCTGACGCTTTAAAGTTTTCAACTTCAAAATTATGTAATAATCTAAAATAATTTTAAAGTTTTGTTTTTGTTTTTTTATAGGGAAAATTACCCTTGTATCTGTTTTTAAGGGTTATTTAATTGGTTAGGAAGACATTTGAAAGTTTTAAACTTTAAAATAATGTAAATATGTAACAAAATAATCATTTTATCTGTGATAAGTACATTTTAATTCGAAGGCAGACAAAGTAGTTGGATATTTGTATGTATTTTATGTCTATCTATATATATATGTATGTATAAAACATTAATTAATTATTAAATTAATTATTAATTATTAACATTAATTAAAATAATTTTAATTACATTAATTGTAATTATTTTGTCTGGGATTCTTTTAAGGGCAGACAAAACAATTTAAGAATTGTATATATTTTTATGTCTATATATATGTAAATATATTGGCACCCTTGGTAAATCTGGGCAAAGGTGGCTGTGAAAATAAATCTGCATTGTTTATACTTTTGATTTTTCATTTAAACATTTCATTCACACAATTCTAACCGATCATTGAATTAAAACAATTGATATGGGGAGAAAATCTCATTGTGAAATAAATGTTTTTCTCCAATACTTGTTGGCCTCAATTATTGGCACCCCTAGATTTTTTTTATGATTAAAATATCTCTGAAGTATATTCCCATTCATATTCACAATTTTGAGCACTCCAGGGTGATTACATATATGTTTCACAGAAATATATATAGGAGGGAAAACAAAGTCCAAATTCCCTTAATCATCAACACAATGACAAAAGCTAAAGAAGTAAAAATGACCATTTCCACCATCAGGAAAATAATTTAGAATTTCCAATCAACATAAAATTGTAGGAAACTGCCTGGAAGAGGACGTGTGTCTCTATCATCCTAATACACGGAGAGGAGTAGAGTTTGAGTGGCTAAAG
>JAUCMU010000046.1:5034091-5047195 GCA_032275025.1 Enteromius treurensis | reverse complement strand
ATGCAAAACAAACATCAAAATAAACGCAAGAATTAGTCACTGAGCACAAAATTTGCCATGGCTGTCCCAGTCCTCTGACCTGAACCCTGAGTGAGGTGAACTAAAGAGGAGAACCAACATGAAGCTGGTAATCTAAAGGGTCTGGAGTGATTCTGGATGAAGGAATGGTCTCTTTCCTCTTATCAGGTGTTCTCCAAACTCTTCAGGCATTACAGGAGAAAACTCAGTGCTGTTGTCTTGGGAAAAGGACGTAGCAATAATTGGGTGCCAATAATTGTGGCTAAAATGTATTGGAGAAAAACATTCATTTCATCATGAGTTTTTTTCGCCATTTTCAATAGTTTTACTTCAATGATAGGTTATAATTTTGTGATTTTTTTTAAATTAAAGGTCAAAAGGATAAACAACGCAGATTTATTTTCACAACCACCTTTGCTCAGATTTACCAAGGGTGCAAATATTAGTGGAGGGCACTGTGTAAGTTTTTGACCTTTTTCTTTCTAAAGAATTAAGCAAAATTATCCTTTTATTTGTGATGATTATTTTCTCAGGGATTATTAAAAGCTTGATTTACTACTAGTGCTGACATTTAAAAGTTTTCAACTTTAAAATGAATTTAAATTTAAAGTAATACGGCTGACATTTGAACGTTTACGACTTAAAATATTTGAATAATTAAAAAAAACATTCTATACCACAAAACGCATGGCTGGAGCCAGTACTAATATATAATACAAATTTTTACAGAGTTATTTGGTTGGCATTCATTATCACCGTCTGTGATGACATCAATCAGCCGAAGGGCAAGGTAAGAGCATCCTCAGCTGTTGCAAATGACAGGTCTTCTCTCGGTTTGATTGCAGTCATCTCATACCGCCACAATAACAGCTGTGTGCGCTGCGTCTGTCTTTGAGAGAGGAATCTCTGTCATCTGTCATGCCACAACTCTGTAGTCCATTCTCCACAATACAATTTGTTTTCAATTATCGAAGCAATGTTGCAGCGAAAGAAAGCTGCAAGCATGTAACATATAGGTGACGCATGTCAAATTTTCAAGAGTGCCCTTTTAAATAATGTGTCCCCTTCAGCACAGAAAATTACTGTGGTGATTCAAGCCTTTTATCTTGGCAATCTGTTTAGACTTCCTTCCAGAAATTATGGCAGAATGGTGAGTCATGGGAGTGAATAGGCTTCCTGATAAAATGACATCTATCGCTTGTAGGAAGGTCGTCCCACCTGATCAGTGGAGCAAAAGCCAGGTTGAAGTGTTTTGATTATTTTTATTCCTCGGTTGTTACATTGAATGCTTACAGTCAATCTCTTCAGTATTGAAAATTAATTCTTAATATTACCTGAGTGCTGAGAGTGGTTTGTAGACTGTGTGTTTTTTCTCCTCCAGATGTGTGTTGTCCATTGGAGAAATGATTAAGGATCTGTTGATTTGGGCATCTGTATCTCAGGTAGTCGAATGCCGCTGACCACATCACTCAGTGAGGCGGTGAGTGGATGTGACGTGCACCGGAGGGAAAGAACAGAAGACCAAATCAATATTCACTCATGTGAGTGCAGTAGCGGTGCAGTGGTTCATACTAGATTGATAACACACTGCAAGCACATCTGGGTGAAATGAGCGGAGACACAAGCGTTTTATATGTTGAAGGTGATCTAGAATACTTATTTGTTCTAGTAGTTAATTATTACAGTAATGCTGATAATATTTCTTTTTAATAATTAAAGCTGTTGTCTTTTTTATAAGTATTATAAAACCTTTTTAGAATGATTTAACTCTGAAAAAGATATTGAAAGAAATTCATGTTTTTTTTACTGATTAAATGGGTTAAAAGTGACACTAAACACATTTCTAATTGAAATTATTTCTTTTTTCAAATAAATGCTGCTATTTTAAACTTTCTGTTCAATAAATAAACCTGAAGAGAAGTTAAAATACATGAATAGATTAATTTGAAATATTTTTACCTCTGATAATAAGTAATAAATCAGCATATTAAAATGATTTCTGAAGAATCATGTGACACTGAGCACTGCAATACATTTCTGAAAATTCAGCTTTGCCATCAGTAATAAATTACACATAAAAATATATTAATACAGAAAACAGTTGTTTTAAATTGTAATAATATTTCACAATATTACTGTTTATACAGTTTTTTTTTTTTGATCAAGTAAATGCTGCTATTTTTACATTTCTATTTAAAAAAGAAAGCAAATCTATTAATCATAAATATTTCAAATCAGCATATTAGAAATGATTTGTGAAGAATTATCTGACAATGAAGCCTGGAGCAATGTCTGCTGAAAATTTTACTTTGTCATCACAGAAATAAATTACATATAAATCCAGAAAACATTTATTTTAAATTGTAATAATATTTCACACTATTACTATTTATACTGTTGTTGTTTTTAAATATTTCTTCACCAAAGAAGCCTGAAAAAATAAAAAATAATAATCGATCACTAATTGCACAAAAATGTTATGCAGCACAACTGTTTTCAACATTGATAAAAATAATGAATGTTTCTTGAGCAGCCAATCAGCTTATGATTTCTGAACGATCATGGAACACTAGACTCCAGTTACAATGTTGAATATTCAACTTTGCCATCATGGAAAAATAAATTACATATTAAAACATATTAATACAGAAAACGGTTAATTTAAACTGCAATAATATTTCACTTTATTACTGTTTATACAGTTTTTATATCGAGTAAATGCAGACTTGGTGAGCTAAGTACAGTAGTCTATATTTAACAGTATTATTTTTCTATAATTATTTTAGGTTCTCTGTTTTTTGTTGTTGTTGTTTTTTTTTTTTACTTACTTTTATGTGTGAAATAAAATACATTAATAAATGTTTATAAAAATAAATAAATTGACAATATTATTTCTCAATATTAAATAATGGGTTTTACTGTATCTGGTCACTATAATAAACTTCATACATCATGACTGACAGACACACTCTGACAAAGAGTCAAAAGACTGTTTCCTTTTAACCTCATGGGACTTTCTCGGTTTACGCTTGATCTGGCAAGACATTGATGATGGTCAATCTCAGCATATCAAGCTGTGTGAGTAAGTTTATGGTCCCCTGATCATTCAAACACTCGTTGAGCCCACTGACTGTAACACCTTAAAAATAGTCCAATACCCAGAGGAAAAGAACAATTACATGGTTTGTGAGTTTCTGGCTTTAACAGTTTGTTGGAGTTTGCTAGAATAAACACCAGCACAATAGCTCTTCATATTGTGAGTAAATTTGAAACATTTCAAGTTACTCAAGCTTGACTTTAAGCGATGTTGAAAGTATGGCTGGGTAAACAAAATTTGACAGAATCTTTCCATGATGTGTGAACTTCTTTCATTGAAGCTGGCAATGTGTCGGATGAAGCGGTGTCATGATGAATTGGTTTTGTTGGAGGCAGGGCCACCTACTTTCTCTCAGAAATGAGTTTTGTTGCCCTCATTTACATCGTCCCCCCCCCCCCCCCCCTGTCCCTCTCTGACCCCTTCAAGCTCTAATATCAAAAGCATGTGCAGAAAAAAATAAATTGACATTTTTGATAGCTATTCAAGGAGAAGTGGAGACTGTTTGTGTCATTTGAGTTATGTGATTTCTACAGCAATCCTAAACATAAACAATACTAAACATAAATCCTCGGGGAAATACTAAACATAAATTCCCTTGATGTTCTCTAAAACCTACAATTTTTTACTTTTATTTTATTATTTAAAATTTTTGTTTTTATTATTATTTTATATTTATTTTATTTTATATAAGCCACAACTTAAATACAGATGTTCTTCATAGAACATTTACATTTATTATTAAAGGAATAGTTTACCCAAAAATGAAAAATGTCAGAATGAGAGTCCAAACAGCTGAAAAAAACTATATCAATTAACATCTTGTGAAGTGGAAAACTGTCATTCAGAGAAATAGATAAGAGAAATACGAGTCCTCTACCAAAAATAAACAATAAACGATAAATCTAAATTAGGAGAGATATGCATGATCATGCACTATTTACAAGTGAAAACTGAACAAAATCTAATCAAATATGGCAGATGTTAATGTTAGAGGTGACAAGACTGGATGGACAGTGTTGGGGAGTAACTAGTTACATGTAACATAATTACATAATTTAATTAGAAAATAAATCTAACTCATCTGTTAAAAATGTGTAATTAAATTACAGTTATGAAAATGTTAATGATTGCATGTTTTGTTTTTTGTTTTTTAAGATAAACTGTTTTTTTTTTTTACATGGCATTGCTGGTGTTTCTTCTGCAAGTATGTTATTTCAAAAACAGCACAATTATTATATCATATCTTATGATTTTATATCGGTAGTAAGCTGCAGAATGATCTCAAAGTAAAAAGAGGTCCTAAAGTGCTGGCTGTGCTTTAAAATGAAATGATTAATATCGTAATGAATTATTTTGAATGCCAGTGTTGAGGCCTACTACTGTAAGGCTAACCCTGCCATCTTGAAAAAGGATTAACAGAAATCTTTGAAAAGTTATAAAAAGGTAATCCATTATGAGGAACAATTCCTTTAATTAAGTAG
This sequence comes from Enteromius treurensis, assembly GCA_032275025.1. Taxonomy (NCBI): domain Eukaryota; kingdom Metazoa; phylum Chordata; class Actinopteri; order Cypriniformes; family Cyprinidae; genus Enteromius; species Enteromius treurensis. The sequence goes on along the minus strand of JAUCMU010000046.1, from coordinate 5,042,599 downwards.
TACATTTTAAATAGGGTATCTTGTAATCTGTAACCTATTACATTTACAATCTAACCTGCCCCATAGTTTAAAGGACTCTTATTTTTTGGCCAGAGGTGATGTGTAATATTAAAACATGTTAATAATTATGTGTATACATTACTTTTTAAAATTTTAATTTGAAATCTTTAAAAGATCTTTAATATGCATATATGAAGTATATTGTAGAGCAAACATAAAAGTGAATAAATTCCCAATAGGTGCATTCCTGAGAGAAATTAGACTTTCGAATTTTCCTACAGATTGAAGTTAAGACTGCTGAGCTTTACAGTAATCTAAATAAACAGTTCTACTGCCAAATATAAACTAATCATTATCCCAACTGAGTTTATGGTTCCTGAGCAATGTAGGTGTGAATTCATATTCATTATACCACGGCTTCAAAAATGGCTCATTCAATGTGAATTTATAGTTTGAATAATCCATTTTATGAAAACTATTTCTTATTTCGTAGTCTACTTATGTTTTAAATGCCAGTCTTACAGTAGACCTTTTAATACAGTTTAAAGCTCCCATATTGTACACCTTTCTGGAGAGTTATTTTAGGTTTTGATGTCTGTAAGAATATATATTTTCAGTATAAGTACCAAAAACCATCTTAATATTTTTTACAGCTCCTCTCTCAGGTGCTCTGCCAAAAACAGGTCTAAATGATGTTTTCTGAAGGACCAATCAAATGTAACAACGTCACAATTATGTCACAGCACTGGCTGGATACAAAACATTTAAAACTGGAGACAGCCCATTCAAACCTTAAGAAGCTTAAAATATCATCTTGTTGTGATTTTTGGGGCCACAATCAACAAAATACAGCCTCAAATAAGAAATATGATCGCATGATGCCACTGCTAGAGAAAAACAATGAAAGCTATGGTTAAACAGCTGGACAGAAACATCAAAAACGGTCAAAAAGGCTTGAGTTTGCACACTTCTTTTCAGAAAAGGTTTAATAAATTATTGTCTTTTGTTGTTATGTGCGCGTCTAAAGTTTTATTGCATCTCACGGCTTTGTCGCTTATGAAATAATTTCTGTGTAAAACAACAAACTGATGATTTGTATATCGGACCGTGATTTTAAAATTAAAAACTGTTAAAAAGCTACAGTAAAAACCTGTTAAGGTTAAATTCCTTTGAAATTTACAGCGAAAAAACATTAATTGATGTTCCCAGAATTCCCTGCATTGAATTTCAAATTTGGTTTAAATATGATGTTTTTTTCTTTTAAAAACCTCATCTTAGTTTTTCTTATCAGTTATGTTTATTAGGGTTGTATGTTACATCTAATGTTGTTCAATTAATGTTTTTTTTTGCATATTTCTGTTTAATAGTGGTGTTTAGTGTTTGTGTGAATAGCTCTGTGCACCTTCTATACATGTTACTATTTAAAAGCTGCTTCTGATGGGTTTTGGTTCATCATGTGACTTTCTCATCACCACCTGCATTTGGTGCTTATCAGTGTAATTCAAAGCTACAAAACAGGTTTCAGTGCTTTAATTGTTCGGTATATTAACATATTATCAGTTAATGAAATTACGGTATTTAACTGTAAATTTAACTTAAAGATGTAAAACCAAAAATGTTATTCCTGTATTTTTACGGTAGAATTCCGGCAACCTCACCGTTGTAACGAAGCAGACACTCACAAGAGGTAAAAGTCAAAGTTAATATTTATTCAACAGGTTGTCATAAACAACAGCCACACACCACTTGAACACAACGAGGAGTAGGAGATCACTGTAAGGAGCCTTCTGTATGGGAACAGGTAAATATAGGGGAAGTGAAAATAGCAAGGTCAAGGCAAGCGTCCACTTTCGATGTACAAGCTTGGACATTGAGTTGGTAGTGGTGTGTGGTTATATGTAATGGCTGATTGAGCTAGTGATCGTGCTCAGGTGTGTAGTCCAGGTGGGAGTGCTCAGTATTCCGGTGATTGTGATCGTTGAGTGACGTGAAGGGAGGAGTCAGGTGTAGAGTCTGGCGTGGATGTTAGAGTACCCCCCCCCCACCTCCAGGCCCCCCTCTTGAAGCCGTGGTGGTCGTCCCCTGCCTCGGGGTGCTGGACGATCAGGATGGGAGTTGTGAAATTCACGGAGTAGAGTCTCATCGAAGATATCATCCCTGGATACCCAAGATCTTTTTTCTGGGCGGTATACTTCCCAGTCAATGAGATATTGGAGTTGACCAACACGACGTCGGGAATCCATGATCTCCTTGATACTGTAGATGGTACCCTCATCGATGACCATAGGAGGAGGGGGCTCTTCTTCGCCAGACTCTGTGGGAGGAACGAGAGGGTCAAAACAGGGTTTGAGCAAGGAAACGTGGAAGGTAGGGTGAACACGGTAGTGAGATGGTAATTGAAACTTATAGGTGACCGGGTTGATCTGCTCAACGATGTTGAAGGGACCAACATACTTGGGATTCAGCTTGCGGCAAGGCAGACGTAGACGGAGGTCCCTGGTGGACAACCAGACCCTCTGTCCTATTTGGTAGGTAGGTGGATCAGATCTCCGTTTATCTGCATTCGTCTGGTGTCTACGTACTGCTCGCTGGAGATGTTGATGGGCTTCATCCCAGACGCTCTCGCTCACCCGGAACCAGTAGTCGACGGCAGGAACGTCGGATGGTTCACATGTCCATGGGAAGAGAGGTGGCTGGTAGCCGAGCATGCACTGGAAGGGAGTGAGTCCGGTGGAAGCTTGACGGAGCGAGTTCTGTGCATACTCAGCCCAGCCCAGGTACTGGTTCCAGGTGTTCTGGTGGTCCTGGCAGAAGGTACGGAGGAACCGCCCTATCTCCTGGATCTTATGCTCAGTCTGTCCGTTGGCTTGGGGGTAATAGCCTGAGGACAGACTGACGGTCACACCTAAGAGATGGAAGAAAGACCGCCATACCCGGGATATGAATTGCGGGCCACGGTCGGAGACAATGTCTTCTGGTAGTCCAAAGTTCCGGAACACATGAGTGAAGAGAGCCATAGCAGTGTCCCAGGCGGTAGGTAGACCCTTTTAGGGAATGAGACGACAGAATTTAGTAAAGCGGTCTACAATCACCAGTATAGATGTGTTACCATCGGAGGCCGGTAGTTCCGTAATGAAATCCCCTTCCAGGTGTGACCAAGGGCGGTTAGGTATCGGGAGTGGCATGAGTTTTCCTGCAGGTAAGTGTTTTGGGGTTCTGGACATGGCGCACTCCCGACACCCTCTCACGTACCTCTGCACATCTCGATCCATATGGGGCCACCAGAACTGATCTTGTAGTAGCGAGAGAGTCCTGTTGGTCCCTGGATGCCCAGTGCCCAGTGACGTGTGGATGGTGTGAATGAGTGGAATGCGCTGGTCCTCAGGTACGAAACGGAGGTCCGGAGGACATCCCGGCGGAGGATCTGGAGCTGGATCTGCAGCGACTGGATGGGTCACCCACTGGATAGGACAAACAAAAAGATGATATGGTAGAATGGGTTCAGAGGTTTCCGGTTCCGGTTCTGGATCATGGAGTCGGGAGAGTGCATCTGCACGTATGTTCTTGGGACCAGGTCTGTATGAAATAGAGAACTGAAAACCGGTGAAGAACAATGCCCATCTAGCCTGACGTGGGTTTTGTCTTTTTGCATCTCAAAGGTATTGTAAGTTTTTGTGGTCAGTGATTACCTGAAATGGGAATAAAGACCCCTCCAGCCAGTGTCGCCATTCTTCTAGAGCTAATTTAATAGCTAGTAGCTCCCTGTTGCCGATGTCATAGTTTTTCTCCGCCGGGTTGAACTTGCGAGAGTAGTAGGCACACGGCTTAAGTTGTGGCGAATTCCCCTGCTGCTGGGATAACATGGCTCCAACACCAGCGGTAGAGGCGTCTACCTCGACAACGAACGTTTTCTGAAGGTCTGGAAGAGTAAGGATGGGTGCTGAAGTAAAGGCCTTTTTGAGTTCCTGGAAGGCTTGAGTGGCTTCGGATGTCCAGGTAAGATACTTAGGTTTTCCCTTGAGGAGAGAGGTTAAGGGACTGGACTTAATACTATATTTTTTTAGAAATCTGCGATAAAAATTTGAAAAATCTAGAAACCTCTGGAGTTCCTTGACATTCCTGGGAACAGGCCAGTCCACTATGGCTTGGATTTTGGAATCATCCATGCTGATGCCTGACTGGTCGATGTTGTATCCTAGGAACTGGACTTGTGACTGGTGAAAGATACATTTTTCAGCTTTTAAGAACAGGTGAAAGTCTCAGAGCTTAGTGAGTACTTGTTTTACATGTTTGGTGTGTTCCAGGTGGTTCGGTGAGTAGATTAAAATGTCATCATTATACACTACTAAAAATGTATCCAGGTACTCACGCAGCACCTCATGCATGAAGTCCTGGAAAACACTTGGAGCATTGACCAGCCCATACGGCATTACGAGGTATTCGTAGTGCCCAGTGGGTGTGATGAAAGCAGTTTTCCACTCGTCCCCGTCTTTGATTCTTACTAAATTGTAGACGCTCCATAGGTCTAATTTCGTAAAAACTTTTGCTCCTCTTAACTTCTCTAGGGCAGCAGGAACCAGATAAAGAGGGTATTTAAAAGGAATGGCTTCCTTATTGAGGGCCCTATAGTCAATGCAGGGTCGGAGACTGCCGTCCTTTTTCCCCACAAAGAAGAAGCTTGATGCAGCAGGGGAAGTAGATGGTCTGATATAGCCGTGTGCCAATGCCTCCTTGACGTAATCTTCCATGGCCCGGGTTTCAGGTAGTGACAGGGAGTATATCCTTCCCTTGGGCATCTGGGAGCAGATTGATGGAGCAGTTCCATGGGCGATGTGGTGGCAAACTGGTAGTCATACGTGAATATCTTGAGAAGATTGAAGAGGTAGATCAGGGAAACTTTCAGGCCAGCATCTGGAACCCCACTTCAGAATTTCTCCGGTGCCCCAGGAGAGAATGGGCTCGTGACGTGTCAACCACGGACGCCCCAACACAAGGTCCATTTTAGAGCCCTCCAGCACCATAAAAGACATTTCCTCAGTATGCAATTCTTACCCCAACCCCAAAGTCCAATTCTTACCCCAACCGGCCCTGCACGACGTCTCACGTGACGGTTGGTAAGGGGTTTACCAGTGATAGTCTGTACTTGATATACCATATCCGTGGGAAAAGTCTTCAGCTTGAGATGTCGTGCTAGGTGCCCGGCTATGAAGTTGCCAGCTGAACCTGAGTCAATGAGTGCAGCAACGGAAACAGAAATTCCATTAGCAGTAAGAGTCAATGGAGTAGAGAAGGGAGACATATTTTCATCGTTTGACATGATAGTACTCACCACCGGTCTGGAAGGACGAATTGGACAATCCTTCAAAATATGTTTAGACTGTCCACAATATAGGCAGAGTCCTTTCATGATACGATGCTGACGTTCTTGGAAGGAGAGACGTTGACGATTTATCTCCATAGGTTCTGGTTGGGTTGCTGGAGGGCTTGTTGGCTCTGGCGGACGGGAGATGCTCGTTGCAGTGCTAGATGGTGATGGGTTGTATGAAATGACTCGAGCTGAACAGCGTAAAGACAGTTGGATGAATCTTTCAAGTCCTATAGAGTCATCGTATGGAGCCAGCATCATCCGAAGAGTCGGTTCTAATCCTTGACGGTAAGTGGTTATTAAAGCTTTCTCGTTCCATCCACTCGAAGCAGCCAGCGTCCGAAACTTAATAGAATATTCAAGCACAGAGAGGTTATTCTGATGAATGTTATTGAGTTCCTCACCAGCGGATGATTCTTGATCCGTTCTCCCGAATACTTCAGCAAAATGAGAAGAGAAAGCTGCATATGACGCTATAGCTGGTCCTGCTTGGCTCCATACAGATTCTGCCCATCGTAATGCAGATCCTGAAAGGCATGATATAACGTAACCAATCTTAGCACTGTCTGTTTGATAAATACTGGGATAGGTGGCGAATGTGATGAAACATTGGAGCAGAAATCCCATGCAATCCCATGGAGCGGATAATATGGAGCGTCTTACGGCTTCGACAAGCTCCTGAAATGGATCCACTGTGGAAGACATCCTGTTGACGATGTATAATGGTCCAAGCTTCTGTAACGAAGCGGAGACTCACAAGAGGTAAAAGTCAAAGTTAATATTTATTCAACAGGTTGACATAAACAAAGGTAAGCAAATGAAAGTTCTTCCAAATCTGGGTATAAAAAACTGAAACTGAAAAGTCTTTTGTCTTTCTTGTAGGAGCCGATGTCAACAGCAACACACCACGTGAACACAACGAGGAGTAGGAGATCACCGCGGAGCCTGGAGACCGAACACACAGGATAACGGAGCCTTCTGTATGGGAAGAGGTAAATATAAGGGAAGTGAAAATAGCAAGGTCAAGGCAAACGTCCACTTTCGATGTATGAGCTTGGACATTGAGTTGGTAGTGGTGTGTGGTTATATGTGATGGCTGATTGTGCTAGTGATCGTGCTCAGGTGTGTAGTCCAGGTGGGAGTGCTCAGTATTCCGGTGATTGTGATCGTTGAGTGACGTGAAGGGAGGAGTCAGGTGTAGAGTCTGGCGTGGATGTTACAACCGGACATTTTATAATTGTTTTTTTTTTTACAGTGTACAGTATATACATTTTTTTAATTATTAGCTGGAAAATAACGTAGCTGTAAAAATAGTTGCCTGCAGAAATTGAAATATAAATATCTCAATAATGTCATGGATGGTGGGCGGTGCTCAGGTGGTGACTGAAGGTGGTGACTAAGTGAAAATCACAGCTACTTCATGCATGCTGTTTGCAGTTTACTGTGAATTGACCGTTTAAAAACTTGTATGCTAGTTACATAGCTTCTAGACCTCACTTGTCATGAAAAAGATTCAGATTTGACGATATGGGACCTTTAAGTGTAATGTGTGTTGGTCTGGACCATCTCTTTTGTGAGTGGATATCAAATTTAGCTCCACTTCCTTCAGGGCCAATGAACAGACTGATAGAAGCATTCTAATTATCTTGAAAGTGATTCAGTGATGAGCAGTTACCCTGTTAGTCGTTCCATTTACATTTTTCAGTGTTTCTTCGGGCAGCCAATTAGGAGGGTTGCGAATTAGGTGCATAATAAGCAGCTAATCAAGAAGAATCATTATTTGCTTAATGGAATGAACGATTTTAGTTTTGCCATTTGTTTCACCTTGACATACAGTATAATTGCTGATCACAATGTGGAAAAGGGCCAAACATCATAATTTTCAATATGTTCTTGGGCCAAAGAGCACATCGAAAACACATCTGCGAGTTTCCGTTGTCAAATAGGCTTGGACAGACTGACCTATACAGATGCTGACTCTTGTCTTTAGGCTGTGAAATAATTTCATAATTGTTTTCCACTTGCTAATCATTAGCATGTGTTTGTGCGAAAGCAAAGCGTGAGGTTGTGTTTGTTGGGCAGGCTAAATGTCAAACTGTCATGCTGATTAACAAAATGCAGGAAATTGATTTGTATTCTCGTATATATGTCCTGCTGCGAGCCGTAATTGGTGTGAGCTTTTTGGTGTGAGTAATTGGCGAATGCGTTTTAACCGGTCAAATATCCTTATTACCTCCAATGAAAGTGGATTATAAATATGATTTAATTGACTGCTTTGCCCTTTTTATCTGTGAAAGTGCGCTATTATCTTAAAAATGTGCCGTAATCGTTGCAGTATTTTAGAAGTATCTTCTCTTTTATCACTGCTGGATGAAATTTCATCGTGTGAACTCTTGCTTCTGTGACAGTTGCCAAAGGACATCTCTAGCGTGACCTTGAGGCATAAGTTTTGAATATGGAAATTGCTTTCCGTTTTAGGCCCTGATTAAGTAGCCTTGCACACAGCATTCTATGCCTATTAAGTATTTAATGTCCGTTTAATGAATGCTCTTATTAAATACCTCTGATGAGTTCTGAAACCTCATAATAAATGGGACACGGTGGCCATGAGCTTCTGGGAAAATTAGCTGTTTACCCAAATGTCTGATCATCGTTCATTACATGTCCAGCTGTGGTTAGTGGAACTGACCTGCGATTAAGTTATGCAATACAGTGGATTTTGGTCCTTGACTGAAGGATTTAAATGTGGGTTATTTGTTTGGTGCATTGGGTTTTGCTTAATGTTGTTGCGAGTATTCACATTTTAAATTTTAATCATAATTTTAAAGTAACATTTTGATACATTATAGGTTTGTATTTTCAACTGTAAATTTTTAAAAAAATAACTTTATGAATATATCATTGTTTAATAGTGCAAAATATTATCCTTAGATCAGAAATTTTTCAACTGTGTTTCTGACACACACACACACACACACACACACACACATATATATATATATATATATTGTGATCTTGGTGCTAGAGAGTACGACAGACACGGATGTAGATTTCACAAAAACCCCGGAGGGTGGATTTATTGAGACAACAAAGAGGTGAGTAAGACAATACGGTGCGAATGGTGACAGCGGTGCTTCCAGTGA
>JAUCMU010000046.1:4997731-5029700 GCA_032275025.1 Enteromius treurensis | reverse complement strand
ATGTGATATTTCAGTTTTTCTTTTTTAATAAATCTGCAAAAATGTCAACAATTCTGTGTTTTTCTGTCAATACGGGGTGCTGTGTGTACATTAATGAGGAAAAAAGATTAACAATATAACAAAGAGTGAAAAATTGAAGGGGGTCTGAATACTTTCCGTACCCACTGTAAAAATAATATATAAAACATACTGCAATAAACTTAAAGAGTGGAGATAGAATTGTTTCGTAATTCCAAATAAATATATTTATTATATTTATATAATGTATATGATCCAGAAATAAATGTAAACCAAGCAAGTTCACCTGTGTATTTGTAGATCGCTGCGTGTATTTGTAGCCTGGGCCCGCCCATACTTCCTTTGATGCTACATTCATTTCGCGAGCAAAGTTAGTCTGGCCAAGCTGCCATTTTAGACCATTTTGTTCCCAGAAAAGTGGGAACCAATGAGAAATGAACTCAACCCCCACACCCCGGCACGACTGAGGCGGGTGTAACGCGATGACGCAGCAGTTCTGCGACCGGAATTCATACCGGCGTTTCAAACATAGCGTGTACCGAGCAGCAACAATCGTTCGACTCTGCTGTTGCAGCTGTTTTGAGAAATTTTCACGCTAGGTTTTCTTTGAAAACGGAGCAGAAGTAATTAAAGTAAGTAAAGACATTTCCCTACTGCTTTAATGACGCTGGATACAATTGGTTACGGTGGCTTTCAGATTCCGCTACGCATACGTCATCGGAATGAGTGGTCTGACTGGTTGTAGATTCGCCCAGTAGTATACACAGGAATCTGATGGACGCAGGTTAAGCCCGCCTAGTAAGGTAGCTTGGCCAGACTAAGCTCTTATGAGCTTTAAAGTCGCGGAAGCCAGGCTACGTATTTGTGGATCTGAAAACATTTCTAGCCTCAAGACTCCCGCCAGGTAGTGCTGACTAAACGTTGCAGGTTCTTGTTCCAACCAATCACGTTTTGTCTTACAGTTGGTCACTTCCACGTTTTTCCTCAGGGGCTTAAGTCCAAAGCTACCCCGGAAACCATTATTCCATAGAGCTTTCAAAATGACGAGCAGAAAAGATGATTTTTCCTGTGACTTTCCCAGATTACTGTAAACGAATTTCATAGCATGGAGAGGGCATTAAACATTTCAAGTTACAATATATATATATATATATATATACAACTATAGTGAGTATAGTGCTATCATCTTCTAGCAAATGTAGCTAACAAAGCTGGAAAGCGTTGCGCTACTTCTGCGCTAATTTTATCAGCGCTTAAATAGCGGTTTAAGTTAGAGTTTGGCTTTAAACTCTGTTCACCTCAGGTTTTTATAACTCCTAAGAAAAAATTGCTATACCAGCAGAAATCCTGGCAATCCATTGTTTGTATCAGGCTTTATTAGGCGTTTGCTGTAATAGGAACGTCTTTACTTGATATACTGTTCCCATTTTTAAATTGCCATGTATCATAATATATGTTTGACAGTTGTTATATTTTTAATGTTTGTTATCTGTTAAGTAAAAGAAAGTAAAGAAATAAAGTAACAAAGTCTTGGATTGGTTACATATTGGTTTTCTTCTTATTATCTATGTCGTTCTTGAAGTGGCGACTGTAGAATCATAAGGGATGTTTAAATCCTTACAGTTTCTCCATCCTCCGGAGAAGGGAAAAATCTTTGTGCAGCCTCACAAAATGAGACACTGCAAGAACTGGTCAAACCACCCTCACAGATGTTTACATTTTCAGGAACGCTTCATTGAATAATTATTATTGTATACTTAATTTGTTATATTAAACCAATATAATGTTTACATTTCAGTTTGTATTAATCGCTCATTGACAAACGATTGTGGCTGGTAATTAAGCTATGCCTAAATACAGACCAGAACCTTTTTTGCCCCCTGAGATTTCTTGGAAATCTCTCTTGCCCTGCATAGAGTTCATTACAGCTGGTTCCGCACTGATTTTAAGGCAAAACGGGATAGGTTGGAGCGAGAACATGCACCGATTGGTCAGCACCGATTGGTCAGCACCACTTGGCCGGTATCTGATTGGCTTAAGTAGAAGGTGGGTGGAGTCCATACATTTGTGGATTAGTGTGTATCTTGATGCTAGAAATGTTTCAAAATACACAAATACACGCAGCAATCTACAAATGCACATGATGCGATTCACATTTAAACCGGGGCGGATTTAGTGAATTTGTCAGAAGTATACATTATTATATTACTTCATATATTTACTGACACAAACCTGTTTAGGCTATACATAGCCTAATGTGTCCACATACTGTATTCTGATGCAGCTAAATTCTCAATAAATGTTTTATTGATTTATCTTTGTATTTCTGTTGTCATAACACGGGATGAATATGAAATAGTGACAGAACAGTGATCGAGTCGTCGTCTGATAAAATCAGGCTACACATAAAATAATGACAACAGCGGAGCTTGCATGTGAAATTAGGCGCAATTAGTAGAAATTTGTACTTTGTTTAGTACTGAGATTTAATTTTTGCAGACGCTCCCTAAAGCAGCACAGGTGAATATCAAATCTAAAACTAACTTTACTACTGTAACGGTCAGGCTGGATGTGCCAGTTCAGTGACTCATTTCAATGAACTCATGTTTCCGCCCATCCTATATGTTGTTTGGTTTCTCATTCATGTCTCCGCCCATCTCATTCGTTGTCATGGTGTTTCATTCAAGTCTCCACCCAGTAGTCTAATTACTCTGTGTATTTATATCCCCTTATGTCCCTGTAAAGGGGCGGTTCATCGCATTTTGTCAGATTGTGTGTTGTAGAGTTTCAGAGTTTTCCCGTGTCCTTAGTTTCCCTGAATTCTGTGTTTCTGGATTTCCAGTTATCGACCCTGGTTGCCTCGAACTATTGCTCTTGTTTTGCCCACCGGATTCTGTTTACTCCTCGCCTGACTCACGCACGGACTCTGATTACTCTTTTGCTCTGCTTTTGACATTGATTTTCACCGGTAACGACCCTGATTGTCTGTTCATGTTCTAAGTTCTGAATAAATAAAAAGCTTTTATTTAAATCCGAACGCCTCCTCTACTCTCCTATCGTGACAACCGCCCTCTGTTAACGCCAGTGCATTTTCGTTTTAAAACTGGGTTTTTCACAGATGGTCCTGGTAATAAACACCGTAACCGTTCGTGCCTCTGTGCTTAATGCGCATCTCGTGAAAAGCTTGCCCAATGGGTAAGTCCGCCCCTGCATATAAATGCCAGGCAAAGTTGTGTTTGTAAAATTAAATAAATATTTGTGAGTATGTTTTTTTATTCGCAAGTCTAATTTTACTTTTATTTTATTTTTTATTTTTTTTGTGATCATGCTTGGATTTTGTCAATCGCTTTACATGTATTTGTGAATCATAATATATTTATTTGGAATTAGAAACAATTTTATCTCCATAGTAACACAGCTCTAAGTGAATGGAAACATCCTGAGAAGTTTTAAATCTTAAAGTGCACCCTGTATTAAGTTATTGTCTCTCAAACGAAAGAATTGATTCGTTCCTAAAACGAGTTCCAAGCCGTTTCATGTTGACGTCAATATGAAACAGTAGCATATTGCCCGCTAACTTGTTGGTCTTTCCATGCTGGTCTGAATGAAAATGCTAATTCATTGTTTGCCACTAGGTGCCGCTTTTGGAGCGTTGAAAGCTCCCAAACACTATCACCAGAGGGGTTTGGAAAAAGAAATAGTTAAACAAATCTTTTACCAGTCATTGGACAAATAAAATAAAAATAAATATTACAAGAAAACAAATGTGTTCTTGATCTTGCATGATCTTGCCGCCAGACGCTGTCTGTGATCCTGAACCCGAGTGGCCGGATCCGCCAGACGCTGTCTGTAATTCGGAGCCCGAGTGGCCGGATCCGCCAGACTCGGTCTGTGATCCAGATCCTCAGCTACTGAACTCACCCGAGCTCCATGAAGACTGTGAGGCCGAGCCGCCAGAATCCATGTGTGACTCAGAGACTCCATCGGGTCCGGCAGTGGCTGCACAAACACTGGAGATTTCGGCTTTAGCCATAGAATATCTAGAGTCCCCATTGGTGGCTGCAGTGCCCATGGAGGTCCCTGAGTTACGGTCCAGTCGGCCTAGAGCGGTGCCATCACAGTCTATTCAGTCACTGAGGGCGATGTCAGTGTCAGTCTGGTCTAGGAGGGCGGTCACTGTCGGTCAGGTTTCAAAGGGCGTACTCACCGTCTGGTCTGTCTAAAAGGGCGTTGGCTAAGACTGGTTGGTTCTCGAGGGTGCAAAGTCAGTCTGGAGGCCCTGAGAGGGCTTTGTCACTTTCTGGTCGAACCAGAGGGGTTCTGCTGCCACCCTCTCCGCCCTGGAAGATGGCCTTGCTGTCTGTTTCGCCCCAGGTGGGCGGTCCCGCCACCTGATCCACCCTGGAGGGCGTTCCCGCCGTCAGGTTTGCCCAGGAGGACGTCTCCTCCGCCTGTGCCGCCCCGGTGGGCCTCTCCGCCGTCTGCCCCGCCCTGGAATGCATTCCCGCCGTCAGGTCCACCCAAGTGGTCGTCTCCACTGCCTTCTCCGCCGCCTGCTCCGCCTAGGAGGCCGTCTCCGCAGCCCGCTTCGCCATGGAGGGCACTTGAACTGTCTGGTCAGTCCTGGAGGGCAAGGTCACTGCCTGGGAGGCCCAGGTGGTCTGCTCCACCGTCTGCACCACCCTGGAGGGCACATGGACTATTCCGTCGGCTCAGGGGTGGCCCCAGGAGGGCTGCTCTGCCGCAGGCTCCACCTTTGAAGGCATATGAACTGCCTGTTCGGCTCAGGAGAGCATTTTCGCCGCCCAGCAGGTTCAGGTGGTCCTCTCCACCATCTGCTCCACCTTGGAGGGTGGTCTCACTGAACGTGCGATCCAGAGGATAGTCATCTCTGTCCGGTTGGCCCCGGAGGTCATCACCGTCTTCTGCGCCACCCTGGAGGGCGTCTCCACCTTCTGGTCCACCCAAGTGGGCATCCTCACCGCCTGCTCCGCCCTGGAGGGCGTTTCCTCCGGCTGCTCCGCCCTGGTAGACATCTCTGCCGTCTCCGCCGCCCCCTTAAAGACTCTTGCGTCTGGAAGCCGCGCCTTGGAGGAGGGATATGTCAAGCCGTATGCGTGTTCTGTGTATGTTGTCATTTGTTCCATGTGCTCTTTGTGTTTTGTTTACATTTTGTTCTCCCCAAGTGCTTTACCCCGCCTCTGTCATTAGTGTTTGATCCTCAGCCAGGTGTGTCTTACAGGTGTCCGGAGTTTTGTCTTTGATTAGTTTGTGTATTTATGTCACACCCTGTCTTGAGTTCAATGTTGGATGTTAAAGTTATGTTGAAATGTTTATCTGCATTGACCTCTGCGTGTTCGTCAGCCTTTGTTCTTCAGATTTATTATTAAATGTTTATTTGTTTATTTGAACTCCTGTCTCAGTGCCTCCCTTGCCCGCTGAGAAGCGAAGTCGCAACAGCCGTTTCCGTGACAGCATGTCAACCTGTTGTTTGAGACTCCCAAAACCAAAAAAAGGAAACTTTCATGACATATAATAGGGCCACTTTAAAATAATTAATTAATTTAAACTTGGGAAAACTTGTACGTGATTTGGGCAAACTGTATCTAAGTTTTTTTTCCGCTCAGGTGTGAGCGAGTTCCTCTCTGTGTTTTTTGATTAAAGTTTGTCAATGTTCTTCATGTAGTTTGGGTTGGTGGGAAAAGGCAGGCTTTCTCTCAAACAGCGGGTGCCGATGGGTTAGCCTATGTCTAGAGATGATATCTGGATGACCTTGTCCTGTCCATCTCTGTGTGATAAGATGATCTGACAGATAACTCCCGTGAGCCCCTGGACATGTGCTGCTTCATAGCACTCCAACCCTGACAACAGCATGTTGTTCTGAGTATATCCGTCTTCTCCTTGGGATTCCATCTTGTTCAGTTGAACTATGAAAAATGCATGAGAAGAGTTGTTTGTGTGTGTATGAAGTGACATCTCAATACTCCAAACACCACTGCCGATCAGAACTTTTTTAGACTTTTATATACATACACACCCACACCCAAAGTTGCTGCAATAGATTAATGATGTCCAACATCTCTTAAAACCTGGGTCACGTGATAGGTGTAGTTTTTGCTGACATTGTAAGTCAACACTTTTAATGTCACATTTTATTTAGCTCAGAATTTCACTGTATGTGCATTTTTAAATTACACTACATGTAATACTCAAAGTATAATGTTCCATATTGTGATAGACTGGACATAATGTCTAAAGAAGGATGAAGAGCTTCAAAAGAGCCCTCAGTCTGGGATCAGAGATGTGATGTGCGTCAGTCAGAATGAAGAGTCTGCCAGCTATCAGCTGAAGCACCAATCAGGACCTGCCATTCACCACATCCTCAAATCTTCAATGTTCAGGCACATTGCTTATAAGGTACAGCGAGTCCCAGTTCCATACAGTGCTCCAAAGTATACCACTAGTAGAGATGCTTGTATTTGTAATTTTTATTAACTTCTTATTACAAGTTTATTTATTTTTTAGTATGAAGTTTTATTTGTGGGACTGAAATGAATTTTTAGTCTTAGTATCTGGTGTCTTTTCAGGGCTCAAGTCTATGGCTAAATTGGTTCATATGCACCCAGGCTCACTCAAAATACATGGCTAAACATATTTCTGCATTACCTTACTACATGTCTTGGGGCGGTTTTCAAAGCGAAATGCCCAGTGAGTGGCACTAAAATGCGAGTCTATACCTGACCCATGTACATATTTGTTACAGAACATATTGCTGTGTTTGCATTTCATTGCTTCAGGTATGCATTGTGGTGGTTTGTAATTCGGATATCTGATGAGTATCGCTATAACGAGAATATTTTTTTTGTGCAAAGAAAATAAAAAAACATCATATTCTCAACCTTCTCCAATGACTTCCGCCTTCTGACATTTTAGAGAACATTCCTGCAGCATCAATATATTTATTAAGTTATTGTATTAAGGAATTATTCATATAACATGTTAAATGCAAACACTGACAACAGAGATTGGTTGTGAAAAATACAAAAATTATTCTATAATACTAAAATACAAAGTGAAATTTTAAAAAATGTAATTATTTTAAAACCTTTTTATTTCAAATGTGATTTTAAATAAGACTTTTTACTCTACTTTCAAACTATGAAACTCAAGTAACCATTCAGTTGTCTTCCTTTAGTTTGTCCATTAAATGCATTATTTATTTTAAAGATTGTATTCTATGTCAAGAGCATCTTCTCCACAGCAATTTAGACAAACAACACAATCTTGTTTCACTCTCATAACAGGAAAAGCAATTATTCTACTGCGCAGCATCTAAATGGTTTCACACAAGGACCTGTTTTTGTCGTCTAAAGACCTTTTCATCGCTAAATGGACATTTTCTGACAGACAACAATACTTATAGAGAATCATTTAGAGTTTGTCTGTCTAACAGATTTAACTATGCAAGTCAGATTCTGCCAAAGGATACTATGTAGATTTCAAAATGCAAGTTTATAACAATGTTATGACTTGGTCTTTGCTTACAAGACATATCAATGTGATTTTGAAATAGAGTCCTGCAGCACCTTACTCTGATAACCTGCAGTGGCCTCTGAGAGCTTTTGCACTTTTATTCCATTATTGAAGGGTTCATACACACCCACCTGTCTACAGGGAACACACATGAGTGATTGTGAGCTGGCTTTAATCTGTCTCGTCGCGCTGTGCCTGGGGAGGACTGCAGGTGGCTCAGACCACAGTGGAGCCAATGCCAGCAGCACAGAGCTTCCTAATACACGAACTAGAACTAAGCTTTTTTAGACAGAACTGCAGTCCTTTGATTAATTATTTGACTTTCTGAATAGTCTGTGCCTACATGAACAAATACTGATATTCCTCGTAAACTTAGACTCTTGACTTTGGACATGGAAAGAGACGCAATCAATGGATAATTAGATATTATTGACTAATCTATCATTTTTTCATTTATTGTTTCTCGTACTATTTTTCTTGCAAGTTTAATCGAGAAAGAGAACGCTTTGAGACCACATCATTTAAAATCTAGAGATAAATGTAAGATAAATTTAGCATTATGATGAAAATAATGCTAAAAAAAGATTCTTAAGATTCTAAACAATTTCTAGTTCACTGCTTATAAGCAATTGCAAGTCTACATTTAACTTATCAAATCTACAGTAACAATGTTAATATGGTGAAATATTGTTACATTTTAAAGTGTAATTGATTCCTGTGATGGTAAAGCTGAATATTCAGCAGGCATTACTGCAGTCTTCAGTATCCTTCAGATATCATTTTAATATGCTGATTAGCTGCTCAAGGAACATATCTTATTACTGAAGCTATGAATGGTTGTGCTTCACTTTTTGTTTGTTTTGGAAAACTGTATTTTTTATGATATGTTGGTGGCAGCAGAAGGTTGAAAAGAACATCATTTATTCAAAATAGAAATTTTTTTCAAGTTTGTTGAATGAAAAAAGTAATTTCTTTGAATAAATCATACACAAATTCTTTTGCACAAGCTTGCAATATTAAAATTCATGTTATTTTTATACGTATTAAATATTTTCGTAACTATTAACCTTTGCATCTGAGTTTATTCGGATCCAAGTCACAAAAAGTAAACAGTACGGGACACAAATGTCAGCAACCTTTATGTTTATGTGAGCCAGTCAAGTCATTTGACACTGGCTTGAGCCCCTGATGGCAAGCCTGCATTTTTTGATAAGTCAGTTCTTTCCTCTCACAGGAGATTACTTCAGCGAAACAGACCAACATCCTTTGCCAGTTTCCTGTAACCATAGAGATAGTGAGTTCAGCCAATCCCCAGCCAGGACTCAGTGGAATG
The DNA here is from genome assembly GCA_032275025.1 of Enteromius treurensis. Classification (NCBI taxonomy): domain Eukaryota; kingdom Metazoa; phylum Chordata; class Actinopteri; order Cypriniformes; family Cyprinidae; genus Enteromius; species Enteromius treurensis. The sequence continues at coordinate 5,020,816 of JAUCMU010000046.1, read as the reverse complement.
TTTTCCTGAACTCTCAATGTATTTCCTTCCACGACAAACGCTCTCTCCCACATTTTTAGAGCGCAGCTCACAATCATTACTCTCGTTGGGAATACCTCTATGGATTTCTGTGGGAAAAGTAAGTTTTTAATTCCTTTAAAGTTCATTTCTGCACAAATATTTCATTTCCACAGTATTACAAGCTATGCAAACCTCAGTAGACTGGCTGATTATGCTGTTGCAAAGTCTGTAGATACGGCACACTTCATCTCATAGTAACAGCTCAACTGCCTCACAATATTGGCTCGGCCTCAGCAGCTCTCTGGTGTGCAAGACTCACCGAAGCCTTTGATTAAATTCTATATTAGACCCGAGATCTCCACAGGATGGCCAGCTCTGTAGACTGATCTCAGCAGGTTAATCACTTACATATTTCAGTCATTCACACAAATGCTCGTTCTGATCCAGTGCTGTTTTAATTGAGTGCCAGGAGTCGCCATCAAGCCCTGATCCAGTTCCTGGGATTGCAAGCCACGTTCTTCAGAACAGCTGTTCACCAACGGTCGACTGCTTTCACCTCTACTGAGTCACTTCCAAAAGTGTTTGCAGAAATGCCGTAGAATAAATTTTTTCCAATATAAAATACCTTTCCATGGATATTAAAGATTGTCCAAGGAACTGTAGATACCAATAAGAATCTGTGTCGCTGAGAAATGCATGTTTGGATTGATGGGAGCTATGGCTACTGAAAGTACCGACAGAACCCTGATAGTTTTGCCCAGTGTTCTTCTCAGGAAGCCATCTTCTGTGAATCAGTCATCCATGGGCTGTAAGAGCTCAACTCTACCCCGTGTTTGCTGGGACTTTGAGCTCAATTTGGCTGTAGTGTTGATGGTGTTGGCTGGGATTTTGATCTTGGCATTGCTGTACTGGGTGCTCCTGCTGCGCCACAGGCTCCGCGTCGCTCAGGCCGGGAACGCTCTGGAATACTTTGGGTTCTACCACATGGCTCAGTATGATGTAAAAGAGCCCAACCTGCCCGTAGTGACCCCTTCTCTTCCCTCCACACCTCCACCTGTGCCTTCTGTTCACATCACTCCACCTCCACCGCCTGTGTTGTATATGTCCACCCCCATCATCCACACCACCCCACCCAGCCCTCACCCGTCGTGTGGAGCCGGCTCGGACGCAGAGGTGTATTCGCGGATTGGAGTCCTGCGACCCTCGAGACCCTCCAGTGTGAGTCAGACCCAGGTGGTCCTGTTTGAACACTCTGCTCTTTGACGGACTGATGCTTTCAAGTACAAGCACAGCTGTCTTCATTTCAGCTGTTTAAAGTCGAGTGGATATATTGCTCATTTTTAAAGTGTATGTTTCTTTTTTTTTATATAGATGTAGTACATTTCAAAGCTTTCAAATGTGTTTCCTATGTTAGGAAAAGTGACAGGAAAAGGGGCTTGTTTTGAAACAAACATATACCTCTCTTTCCTGAATCTGCCTTTGTAATTTCCTTTAAAGGGTGGGATTTCCTGAGAAGACTTTTCATTGCTTTGTTCTGCCTGGCCTCTTGAGATTTTAATTTTCTATGTTCTTTCCCTCTTACTGTCCTAGCAAATATACAAACATAGGTTCATTTCAAATAAATAAGACTAAAAATTATTCTATATTATAAAATAAAGTTAGAAATATATACACACACTACCATTCAAAGGTGTGAGGGTTTTTGAATATTTCCTATTTTAAATATTGTAATTTATTCCTTCCTGTGACTGCAAAGCTCAGTTCTCAGTGGCCATTACTCTTCAGTGTCACATGATCCTTTTAATATATAGATTTGAGTCTGAAGAAACTATTTTTATTATTATTGAAGATGTTTTTCTTAAAACCGTAGAAACCCATTCTGATTCTAATAATACTTTTTTTTTAGGAATATAGAAAGTTTATTTATTTGAAAATATCTTTTGCAACACTGTCCATTAATTTTTCATATATATACATATATATATATATATATATATCTGCCCCCAAACATTGAATGGTGGTGTATACACATATCTTTTGTATTTTATTATTTATTTAATGTGATCGAATTATTCATAGATATAATGTAAACCTGTGTTGCTGTGTAAATTGCACTGCAGCTGTGCCCTTTGTCATCTCTGAAATGCATACATGTTCATGTACAAACATTCTAAGGCCACAAAGTATATCTGAATAATTGATGACCCTCCAGCTCTTTCCTTTCTTATAATGTATAATTCAGCATTGTGAAATAGCCGCGGCAGGAATATGATAATTGTGGAGCAAAAGTTCACAACCTTGTTTTCAACTGAAGATTGCAGCAGATTTTATATTTTACTATTTAGTGAATATAAGTGGTCTTAATCATATTTTCCGAACATAACTATTAAGACATTGCTATTCACAGCTACTATAATATGATTGAATTATTCAAGCTCTGTTGTCCTGTTTAGTCGCTGTGTAGGTCTGTCTGTGTGTATGATCAAAGAAAACTGTCATTTTTGTTTAGAAAATAAGTTTTGGTGTGCGGTTTGGAATATTGAAGGAATACAATCTAGAATCAGTTCCATCCATGCAAGTATTGCACATGACTGCAGGTGTAAGTGTCTATGATTTCACACCATTTTTGTGCTTTGTGTTTGACAACAGTCTAAAACTTTTAATGACAGGAAACAAGAGAATTCATAAAATGAACAAACTATATTTTGCAGTAGTAAAAATATACTGCATTTCTGGAGCCACAAAAAACCCCAAAAAGTCTCCTGAAGCAGATGTGACATTTTCATTCTAGTATCACGTACCGATCCCACTTTCCCTCGCCTTCATTTCCTGTCTCCTCTCAACTGCTCTTTCATTAAAAATGGCAAAAAGCCCAAACCTAAAATAGCAATGAACAATAAATTTCAATTTTGTGGAATACTGCCTGTTCCTGTCTGCTGTCTCATATGTGATTTTGAATGAAGTGTTTTGGAAATCTTACCTGTCATATGTCCTCTAACTGAAGCTGGAATACTAGCACCTGCCACCTCTGGGAAAGCGTTCATAGACACACACTCCAGCTGTTCTTGTGAACCACAGAACTACATTTTTTGTTTTATTTTATGTTTGTTTGACAATTGTTGCTAGTGTGCACAAGACCCAAGAAAGCCTCTTTTTTTGGATGCACCAATTCCCCCCGTGAATTACATATGGCTGAGCTGCATTCTTGAGTTTAAACCTTTGTATCTTGCCCGCTGTGAAGACGGCCACTCGAGAATCAGCGTTCAGCTGGCTGGATTACATTGGCCTTTCCAGAATCTCTTCTTTTGACGGTGCATCTGCCTCTGATTATTCTTGGTTGAAAGACTTGAGAAATATTCAGAATTTATAAATCGCAAACTTAGATAATAACTAGACCTTGAATTTCTACTGTTTTTATTTGTTTTGTACTGTTTTCAGTTAACTCCTGGGGTTTCGGCCGTACTATATGATTGCATAACTGATTTTGATGTTTTAGACTACAACTGTATCAGTCTGTCTAAAATTCCATGTTTAATATTGATGTGTTACTTCAATTTTTTGTAGACTAAAAAAGTTAACAGACAAACAACTGCCAGTGAAAAAGGCAAGTAACACTAAACATTTGAAGTAGTAAGACTGAAATTGTATTTCTTGTTAGAAATACTCCAGTTACCTTTGTTGTATATTGACAACTTTGTTCATTGTAATTTTTTTATGAAATATGCAAGCAATATGAGTGAAAATAGTTTCAAAGAAAATATTATATTTAGCACTATACCAAATTTTTAAACTACAAGTATGTGCATAATATTTTATTAATCATATTTCAGCTAGACATCCAAGGGCTGAAAAACCTAAATATTCAATGGATACCTTTTTTTCCCTCAAGATTGTCTTGCAGATCTGTAACCCAAAATAGACAACAATGGACAATTGAGCGATCAGCAATAGTTTTTTGGCACGGTTCTGGAGGTTTTTCATTGTTAATAAATAGCTGTGGATCCTCAGGTCGCTAAATCACGCCAGCTGTGGGTGTGCACGTGGGCTCTGTGTATTGTCCTAGGCCTTTGATCAGATAATTGCACCTCAGACCCAGAGTTTGAAACATCTGAGTGTCGCTATGGTGACCAGCATCACTGTTTCCTCTCTGTTGAGTGGCTTTTAGTGATTCAGACACAACTGGGTGACAGGGCTGCTGTAACAACTTTTGAGACTATATGATCCAAGTGCAATCTTCCAAAAAAAACCTTCCAAAACAAATATTCTATATTTGTTGCATTAATGTGACACAAAAGATTTTGAGTTTGAGGTATGTAGCCCAGTTGCCTGCTTTATTGACTTTTCACATTTTAATTTCCAGAGCTGATGAAACAAACAGACAATTTTGTTTCAGCAAGAATTCATCAGTTGTCATAAACATTGCCAGCTGGGGACCTGTTAATATAATTCATTGGAACAATTTGCACTGGCACATTCCTGATCATGCAAAAGCCTTGAGATTTCTAGTGTCGCAGAAATAAAGAGATATGTGCGGCGTTGCATCTTGTTGTGAAAACATTCTTTTTATGAAGGGATTTGTTAAGAGGATCTTTCGGCCTCTTCATTGCTGCTTTGTATCTATTGTTTCCTGCAGGGTTTCCACAGGGATGAAGGCATATCTCAGGATTAATGGGTTTTAAAGTGCCCGGCAAAGAGGCAAAGTATTAAGATGCATTTAAATGATGGACTAAAAGTGACGCATCAATGAATGTATAGCAGTCTCTTGAGAAAATAACAGCTGCCATATAACAAATGGGGCAAATAAATGAAAGACATCTTTTAGACAGTATAAAATTTAATAGGTTTACATTTATTATGTACATATTGATACTTGTATAATGATTATGCATATGTCTCCCTCAATCCAAGTTAATGTTATGAACAATATCTTCATAGTGTTCAAATGTCCAAGGTAACAATCCTAAGAATTTTATTTTCTTGCTTAACTTAATAGACAGGTTTAAAATTTTATATTCATTAATAAAGTTACTGTTAATTATTGAATTCAGTTATTATTCTTTGTGCATTGCACAGCTTGTTCTTTGCATTCATAAACAGTATTTATTATTTTTGGTCTTTTCATATGATTAGTTAAAAAAAAAATCAATCAGAAGGACAACGAACCACAAGATAAATGTACATTGGGGCTTTTATTCTGAACATGATCTTTGTTTGTCATGGACATGAAATAAACATTTTCAGCACACATTATATCATAACATATACATCTGATATATAAAATCTGGATGAATCGTGTATATTTGTTATGGTACTAAAGGGCAAGTTCTCAGTGCTGTTAAAATACACCGCTATTGTTTTTCTGAGCAATCAATACTGTTTAAACTTGTGTATCTGACAGTTAAAACTTAAAAGACAGTATGTTTATGGTCTGCAAAAATGGCATTTAATTATTTTCTTGAAGGCGCTCTGAAAGTCTTTATTGAAGTATGCGTAAATGATTGGGTTCAAAAGCGAGTTTGAATACCCGAGCCAATTAATGACGTCGATGAGCCACAAAGGCATATCACAAGACGGACAAAAAGGCAGCACGACTGCTTTGATGAAGAATGGCAGCCAACACACAATAAAAGTGCCCATTATAATGCCCAAAGTCTTTACTGTCTTGCGCTCGCGCGCTAAAGCAAGCTTCCTCTTCGCCTCGGTGTTCTTCTCGTGTTTGTTCTCGAACAGAGGGACAGAGTTTGGAGTGTTGGGCAGAGGCAAGTTGTTTTTGGAATTGCTGTGAACCTCGATGATCTCCAGAGACTCGCCGTCCTCCGCGTGCTTCACCGCGCCGTTTACGCCCGCGGCGGGCTTGGGTTCGACTGCGCTTTTCCAGTTTTTGCCCAGCTCCCCGTTCGCGCGCTTAAAAAGCGCAGGTGACACCGTCAAACATTTCACCCTCTTTTTCTCAGGTTTGCGAACGGTTTTGCGAATGCGAAACCTCGCCGCTTTGAATATGCGTCCGTACAAAACCAGCATGAGAATCAGGGGGATGTAAAACGCGCAAAAGGTGGAATAAATAGTGTACCATGGGTCGTGGCTGATCATGCAAGCTTCAGGATTGGCCATGTCTTCTGCTTTGCTCTTGGGTTGAGATTTCATGATCAACATGGGAGGAATTGATATCGAAAAGCCGACAAACCAGGTAACGGTGATTAAAAGAGCGGCACGTTTTAATGTCCTTTTCTTCATGTAGTCTATTGGGTCGGTGATCGCCCAGTATCTATCCAAAGCGATAGCGCACAGGTGCAGAATCGAAGATGTGCAACATAAAATGTCTAAAGAAATAAAAATATCACAAGTTACCTGTCCAAGGGTCCACTTGTCTAAAACTTGGTAAAGAGCGGCCATTGGCAACACAAGCACCGACACCATGAGGTCCGTAACGGCAAGTGATCCGATCAGGTAGTTTGCAACATTCTGCAGGGATCTTTCCAAAGCAATAGCCGCCACAACACACGCGTTTCCAAATATGGAACATAGAATGAGCGCGCCGATCAGGAAAGACGTGGAGATCTGATAACTTAGTTGAACCTTCACAGGTAAAGTCACATTGTCGATTTGCTGATCCAAGCCACTGTCGTTCTGAAATGATAAGAACGTGTCGTTGTTTTCTTCCATGTCGCGTAGCGCGTAAAATTAGCAAAACCTCATTAAACAGCACTACTCCATTCAGAGGAGCTCACACACGTGCAGGCGATGCCAACCATCAACATTGTTACTGACGACTTGTGACGACGCGGCTCCATTTATATCAGCAGTGACTCTAGACGTCAGTTACCTACGCAGGTGTACCGGGTGGGCTCGACATAGAATATGCACTCGCGCGTTTTTCCAGAATTTATTTCCGTGAGGTCCATCCTCCCTCATCATCTGATTTGTAGCAACAAACCACTGAAGCAATTCCAACAGGTGAATGTTTGAACAAAAATTTTCAGGACGGGGTCCAATTCCCTGAATTTCTGAAGGAGTGAACTTTTTCTTTAGAAACGGCCTTTTTTCTTCAGGTATAGCCCATAGGCTGTGTTTTCGATCCGCTCGGTACCGACACCCGTCGAGCTGAAAATTGTATTGCTGCTGCCACCTGCTGTAGCGCGTCTGCTGCTGAGAAAACTGAACCTTTGGCCCAAACCTATATACAGTGTTGGGAAGGTTATCATGGAAATGTTGAATAGTAGGTTACAAACTACAGGTTACCCTACTTAAAATTTAGTTAGAAGTAGGCCAGTTATCTACACTACTGTTTTAAAAATTGGGATCAGTAGATATTTCACGGTTTTTAAAGATGTTTCTTGCTCTTCAAGGCTGCATTTATTAGATTAAAAATCCAGAAAAAAAACAGTAATATTGTGAAATATTATTTCAATTTAAAATAACTGTTTTCTGTGTGAATATTTTTTTAAATGTAATTTATTCCTGTGACACAAAGCACCATTACTCCAGTCATCAGTGTCACTTTCAGACCTTTCAGAAATCATTCTAATATGCTGATTTATTACTAGATTTGTCAATGTTGGAAACAGTTGAGCAGCAAATTTAATTTTTTTTTATTTTTCCCCTCAGGATTCTTTGACTAATAACAACTAAAAAACAACATATTTTTTTACCAAATATAAAACATTTCTAAAATGTCAATCTACGCTATGACTTAAAAATTTTTTTTTATAAATTAATAACATAATAACAACAAGTTAATAAAAGTATTAATTTCTTTCAAATAAGAAAGAATAAAAATGTACTGTAGTGTAACTGTAAACTAACAGTAGTTTTGAACATTATTATCCATTTTAAATAAATGCTTCTCTTTTTAATATTTTAATGATCAAAGAATCCTAAATAAAACTATTGAGCAGCTCAACTGTTTCCAACACTGATAATAAAACATCAGCATATTAGAATGATTTCTGAAAGGTCTAAAAGTGACACTGAAGACTGTAGCAATGATGCTTTGTATCACAGGAATAAATTTAAAAAATATTATTGTATTATTATATACATTTTAAAATAATAAACGCAGCTTTGATGAGCAGAATAAACATCTTTAAAAACCATTAAATATATTACTGACCCCAAATTTTTGAACAGTGTATTTCAATTACTTTTTTAATGTATGTAGCTACCGATGACTGAGCCTAACATTGGATTACTTTTTGATTACGTTTCTAAATTTGAATGAATGTTTTTAACTGTTGTTAATCCTTTTAAAAGCTTTTCAAAATCCTTCTTCCCTTGATTTAAGAAGATCGTTTCATTTTTATAACACAGCTGCACAAAATTAGACATATTCAACACCTACTTTGAGATCATTCCGAGGTTAAATACAGATTTAAAGTCTGTATTTAAGACTCATAAGATATGATGCTGTTTTTGAAATCAAATCTTTGTATAGCTACAACAGGAAACACGGGCATCAGTGCCTTAAAAACAGTTAGCCTATCTTAAAAAAATAACAAGGCAATAAATGAAACGGTTATTTCAGAAATATTGGTGATATTTCAGAACAGCCACTTCAGAACCCCATTTTGTAAATGTTAGCATTTAAATAGGCTAACTTTAATTTAATTACAGATTTTAATTAATTAATTCTTACATTAATTCTGTAATTAAATTACGTAATTTTGTTATTCCGTTATGCATTCATTTGGTTTACTAAATTGGTTTAATAAATGAATGAGCAGCTTTTTAATGAAATAGATTAATTATTGTGACTCACAGACAGTATTTACGCCTTTCCCGAGCAGATTCCTCGTGTGTTTTGATTTAATATTTTGTCCCTCTGCGGCTTCCGTAGGGAAGGCAACTGTACTCCGAGCAGTACAGAGCTAGTTTGTTGTTTTTAGCCTTTTAGCCAAACAACTTGAGGTGCGCTTCAGAAATTCCGTTGAAGGAAATGGCTACCTCTTCCGTGGTATGTTATATTTGGTACATACGTGAAATAAATGTTTAACTTAGACAATCAGGAAGTCCTTACATAATATTGACAGGAAAAACACCGGCCAGTGCAGGAACTATTACTGCAACGTTATTTGTTTTGTTTTTTTAAATAAGAAAAAATGCACTGTTCAAATGTGCGTACAAACGGAATTTTAAAATTACTGCGAGATAAGTTAATACAGCGAATGTTCCTGTGTTGTACTAATTTTGATGTTGTTTGTGGCAAGAGATTGTACTGGCCTATTTTATGCTCGACCATGAAGTTTCCTAATGTGCAAAAAAAGGCAGATTAGGAAGACGAACACAGATAACAACAAACGACTCTACTTAAGAACATTAAACTAACGTTACTTATGCATGCATTAAACTGTGTGTGATACTAATTTACCTAAGCATATGTATAGGAATGAAATATGGTTTTCTAACGCACTGTTCAAACAGGTTGAGGAACGAGATCAACCAGGGACACTAGAAGATCCAACAAACCTTCGCTGCAGAAAGTGCCGTAGATGTCTAATAACCTCGACCAGCCTCCTGAAGGTAGGAAGAATTATATATATAAAACCTATAATAGTTTATCCTAACAGGTAAGTTCATTATATTGGGAATTTTTTAAGATCTTCATTTATGTGAAGGCAGTGATGATCATCAGTAACATATATTCTTGAGTGACACTGCTCTATATTAATACAGGTAGTAACATCAAGCGAACCTGCCGCCACATGCGGTGTGTGGCATTTGAATGTTGAATCTTTGTCAGATTGGATTTTGGCGAGTGTTGATCAGGTAGTTTTCATTTCTTTATGTTTTTAATTAATGCAATTTGGGCTCCTGACATCTGGAAATGATCTGTTCTGATAATATGTACATTTATTGCAGGCCAGTTGGACAGTGGGGAAACTAAACTGTCAAAACTGTGGCGCTCGCTTAGGAGGCTTTAATTTTGTGAATTGCTCCAAATGTTCCTGTGGACAAGATACAAGTGTACATCTCAGTAGGAGTCGTGTTGACCAGGACCTAAAACCTCCAGTTCTTTTGACAAGACTAGGAAGGACTAGAGAACGTAACATGAGGAGGAAGAATGAGGTGGAGTATCACGCACAGACTATAAGTTCATCTCCTTCTTCTTCCTCAACCGTGTCCCATGTACCGTCTACTGAAGCTGAACTTGAGGTTGAGTCGACTGAGGAACCACAGATTCTTCAGACAGTTGAGAGAGGCACCGATGTTTCTTTACCGTCTGAATTGCTACCACAGCTGTCTGATTATCAGGAGAGCTTAGAGGTACAGCATCAGGATTCTGCTTCTCAGAGTAGAACCTCTCTGAACAGAGCTGTGAATCCAGAGGAGCTCAGACTCAGAGTGATGGAGGAGCCTTCAAGAAACGTCTCACCCAACCTAGAGCCAAAGCTTTCCAAGAGAGAGAAAAACCGCCTGAAAAGCCTAAGAAGGAAGCAGAGGAAGAAGGAGCGTTGGGTTCAGAGACAGCAGGAGGCAAACGATCTGGTGAGATGTTTTGAAGTTGTAGGTGGTGCCAAAGTCTCATTTTTTACTTATTTGTGTATTAAATCAATTTGGTTTCCCCTCAGGATGTTCTTTTGGATTATATTGAATTGAATTCAAAGGCATTCCAAACAACCACACATATTTTATAGTCCAAATTTGTTTTTTGACTAAACAAAAATAATTAATTTTGAATGATTATGCCTGTTTATTCCCTGATTTGCATTACTTCCGAAATAATTGGACGTTTTTCTTAACACAGACAGAAATTGTAAAAAGGTTTTAATTTTGGCAGAACTATACACAAATCACTCATCAACATTAAAGTTTCTGAGCTTGCAATTCTATAAAAAATGTCAACTCTATAATTATAAGAAACTTTCCTAAACATAAACAAGCGTTAATATATAAAATATGTAACAAGTGATCGAAATGTATTTGGAAAAACTGCAGTGACAGATGTTTTTGCTTTATTAAATTTATGCATTTGGCATATCTAAAGTAAATTACACTGCATTCAGTGTATATTATCAATATTAATATACAAAATATGTTACACACAGTCATGGGTAATTTACTAAAATGTATGATTAAAAACTCCACTGACAGATGTTTTTGTTGTGTCTAAAGTTACTTGCACTGCATTCAGTGAATACATTTCTTCATAACCCAGTTCTTTTCTAGCTCCATGCTCTACAGTATAGTTATTAGAGTATCACCCTGTTCTCTCCCTCAGTTCTAAATGGTACTCAGCTCTAGTTTGTTTAATCTGTGAGCTGCCAGAAAAGCAAGAAATAAATGGGAGCTATCAAAAGAGGAGCTCTGTACTCAAAAGAATTCTGGCAAAATGGCAATAATAGATTTGTGGATCAGGACAGGCATAAATCCACATGATTAGCTGCTGCAAGATACTGAGGATCTTAATAAGCCATTCGCAGCTGCACGTGGCTGTTGCAGCAGGTGTCATTTTATTGGAGAATTTTCTTTTTTGTTTTGATAACCAATAGAGGATGAATGTCTGTTTTTTTTTAACACGGTATATTAGTTCTTCATTCATATTTTATGTGTTACTTCTACATATCAGGCTATGAAGTGGGACCTAACGGGCAGCGATGATGAAGAGAGGGAGGGATACACATGTGCCGTGTGCTTAGACGTATATTACAGCCCTTACAAGTGCCATCCTTGCAGTCATGTGTTCTGTGAGCCCTGTTTGAGAACTTTAGCTAAGAACAGGCCAAGCAATACCCCCTGTCCCCTCTGTAGGACCCTCATATCCCATGTACTCTTTCAGGAAGGTGAGTGGAAAACATAAACTCCATTTTCTCTCCATGACATTGCTTCTAGGAACTAAGCACCTGATGAACCTTTTGTTTCAGAACTCAGTCAAACTACAAAGACTTGCTTCCCAAAAGTGTATCATTCAAGACATGAGACCTTTCAGAAGACCAACTATTCCAAATGGCCCCTGCCCAACTGTCCAAATCGTTTTCACATCTTTTGGGGTTTGTCATATGTCATTTGCATTAGCATGTCTTTAGGACACTAAGGCCCAGTTTCACAAACAGGGCCTAGCTTAAGCCAGGACTAAGCATTGGTTAAATTATGATATTTAAGCAACTTTTAGAAAAATGCCTTATAAGAAAATATTACAGGAGTGCATCTTAACACCGAACAATGACACTGACATGTTTTAAGATATGTCAGAGCAAGATATTTTCATCTGAGACAGCTCAAACATGCTACTTAGTCTGGGACTAGCTTAAGCCTTGTCTGTGAAACTGGGGGTATGTGTTAAGAAGTTAAAAAAAATTTGTATGGTTTTGGTTATTTTAGGATTTCAGAGGCACGGTGGTCCTGCCAGTCGATGGCAGTTGCCACACAGAGCATTTGGCCTGGATGCATTGGATCTGGGAGACATGTGGGGCTGGCCATTTGACATCGACTTTGTGATCATCTCTATCTACTCTCTGCACTGGGTGATGGCGTTCGTCATCTTCTGCGGCCTCTGCTACTTCCTCCTCCTCTGATTTGGATTAGGATTAGTTCTTATCTTGTTTGCTGTTTCTGGACAAATGAATGTTGTTGACGGTGGACATCTCTTCAAGTGCCTCATACTTTTATTTCAATGTAGCTTCAATTATGATGAAATGTTATTGAGGTGTTTTTCTTCCTGTGGGAATCATGTGTTTGCTTGTTTGTGGTTTAGGTCTTATAGGGTTTGTGCAATTCATAGATATCACTTAAAGAATTACCTTATAGCATCTGCCTTCTTGACATGTCAACAGTATTATAATGCAGCAGAAAAGAGAAAAAGCAATAATTCTGGGTATAATACTGCGTATAATTTGATGTTACCTTTTTTTTCTGTTACCATGACTTGGAGTGGCTTAGATGCTTGATTAATTCTAAAACACAGGTTTCCTTTGTACAAATTTAATGTCTTCTTTTACACAGTAAAATGTTTCTGAACATGTTTTGTTGTGTCAATTAATTCTACTGGAATGAGATTCATTTATTCGTTAAGATTTGCCAATGGACAAGATTGATAGCCAAATCTCATTTGGGAATGCATTTTTTTATTCATCTTAAACTTAAGAGAGAACACCTGCAAACTGTTTTTTGGGGGGGGGTTGACCATTCGCTAACGTTCTCAGAATGTTGCATGTAAAATTTGTGTCACAACACGCATACGTTAACGTATCGAGTTTTTTTGCAAAAACTTCTCTAATGCTGTTCAAGACTCACACTAAGCAATTGTGTGTCTTCGACGAACCCGTCTATTGAGGGATCGTGAAGCGCACAGTTGTGGAGATCCAGCAGCGGCGCTCGGCCCTCGCCAGGGGTGAAGGTGACTCGCTTGTTGGTGCGGGAGATGCAGAGGAAGCGTCTCGGACGCTCGCTCGGCTCCGTCACGTCGCTCTAATAATCGAAACAACCCGCATCCAAGGATCGACCTCACCCTCTCATCGAGGAAAGACGGATTAAAGACATTTTCTAAGGGAGGCGGTTTTATTCGTGGATGCGTATGCATGTGTTCTGCACCGAACGGGCGAAAGAACCGCCCCAGATCCGCAGCCAACATTTTTCAAATCGGCAAATCTTCGGTGAGGGATCCGGAGCGGCGGGAGAGCACCGAGAGCACGCGGAGAGCTCAGCGGGCGATGGATGACTGTAGAACGGTGAGCGTGCTGTAGGATAACCGCGGTCACTCTTCTGCGGATGCTTCTTTGTGTCTACACATTAAAATTACTATTAATTATATGCAAATTAACAGGTCGCGCGTTACCAGTACTAGTAAATGCAGTAGATATGTTAAACCCATTAACATTGATACTTCCTAACACATACTAAAAGCTCAAACGAGATGTGATGTATTGAAATATGAATTGCTTACAAGATAAATAATTACTGTTATTATGTTTATCATTTGCTATTTGTGTTTTCATTCTGCCCCATACATTCCTCTCCACAATCCCATGTGTTGCTATGTGGCATCTAGATAATGGCAGCTAAACTCGTGTTTATCCTGCTGGAAAATCCAGTTTAAGCTGCTAGCTGATTTGGAACGTTTCTAGCCAGTCAAAAATTATCAACTAGCTACAATGTTCCAGATTACAGCTTGACTAGCTGGTAACTGGTTTGGTGCTAGTCCAAGATGGTCTACAAATCAAACCAGTCACCATGTTCCAAAAAACTGCTGTAGTTTAATCTATACACTTTGACTTTCTAAAAATAGAATGAGTAGGATTTGTCTCAATTTTTTAGACCGTTCAGGAGTTCAACACTCTTGTGGCTCTCCATCGTGAGCAGGTCATCTCCATTGGGGAGAACACAATTGACTGCCCTTCTTTAAGGGCACAGATGCACAAGACTCGCATCAAAGGATGCGCCGTAGCCCAGGTCGCCTATCAAAACCTCATCGCAATCTCTGGGTAAGCCTGTATGTTAGAACAGCCATGCAGATTTGATGACGTGTCTGGAAGATGCCATGTAATGTGTTTTTTTTTTCTCTTCTTTTTCCCTCTCTGCATTTCTTAGGCCAGAGGATGGTGAAATCCACCCAGAAATATGCAGATTGTTCATCCAGCTTCAGTGCTGTCTGGAGATGTACATTACAGAGATGCTCAAATCTATGTGTCTGTTGGGTGTTCTGCAGCTCCATAGGAAAGGTGTTGTGTCAATGACAGCCAGCAGAGGACAGCAGATTCTTTACATAAACAGACATGAGTACATAAAGCTAATATACTGCATGGTGAAATACAACTGTCAGTCTGAAGGTGGCGGGGATGGCACAACAAATACATAAAACAGCACCTTTAAGCATGTACTTGTTTTTTCAGCAAGCAAAGCAAAGCGTAACATTTCGATCTTGTGTCACTCGCTTCAGGAAATGATGTGTGCCCTGAGCCAAACATGGACTACAAGGTCGACGAAAGCTCTGATGTGCCGATGCTTGAGGATCGATCATCGTCACCTGTAGATTTTCCACAGGAATCCTGGGTCGTGTGCCCAGACATTGAGAACATAGAGAGGTACGTCAAACAGAAAAGACAGCTTACACTTTTTCCAGCAGCGTTGGTTCTGGAAGTACTTTTCAAATTGATTTACTCCATAGGGATATGAAACAACCTACCAGCTTAGAGATGAATCACAACGTGACAAACTTTGAAGGGAAAAATATTTGAAAACCTGAGAAAAAGTATGTACATTCTTTTTGCTAGAATCTCAGTGGTGTGATGTCCTATGTTGTGAAATGTCTTCCAGTGATATGCGAGAAATGAGGAACCTTCTAAGCAAACTCAGGGAGACAATGCCTTTGCCACTGAAAAATCAAGGTACGTCTCAAAAGTTTTTAGGAATTCATTTTTACTTAAAAAATATGCTCATGTAGCCAGGAATGTGTTTATTTTTTTAATGCCGTGCTTTATGTGTATAGATGACAGCAGTCTGCTAAATCTGACTCCTTATCCACTGGTGAGGCAGAGGAAGAGGCGATTCTCCGGGCTTTGTTGCCTTGTGTCTGGTTGAACCTTCAATACTCTCAAGTCTTCTTTTCTGATCATTGATCAATTTACGCTTTACTCGTCTCCTTCGTGTCTCTGGAACTGTTTTGCTAATGTAACTTGTCCCTGGACACTGTCTAAACTACTCAATCCCTTGTCGGAGAACAGAATCCCCTCGACTCAGAACCCTGCCAATTGAGTTTCCAAGCAAAATCAATGGTGTATTTTTAGTTACCGAGAGGTTCATTCTTTGTCATGTGCTGTGAAATCATATGATTGTACAAAAAAAGCAAGAGAATGAAGTAAAATAATAACATCTGTCTCTGATTTTATTTTATCATAGTTATAGAATTTGTTGTCAGTGAAAGGTCACGTTTAGTTATGGGATTGTTGTATTTCATCTTCTTGGTTCTTCCTTCTTTATTTGTATGAATTTAGTCACTGTGCAATGATTTTAATTTAGTCTTCCATAAAAGGGAAATTATTAAAAATATATATATATATTAGTCATTTTAAGGGCACGAGAGAGCTCTGCACTAAAGCCATTGCTATTTCATTCTAAGCTTGAAACAAATATTACACAATAGAATTCACTTTGTACATAATACGAATAATTGTAAATAATCATTGTATTTATTATAATTGATTTTAAAGATTTATTTTGAATTTTTCCATTCAAGACATCAGGTTTGTGTGAATGCATATCAGTTTTAATGAGAGTTTGCAGCTTGGTTTGTGTAAGGTGTCTATAAAGTGTGCATAGTTGCAGCTCATATAAGCTATAATTCATTTTTATAATGATAATAAAGTTGTTGTTTTTTATTGTAATTGTTTGATTTATTGCAACCTATATCCATTAGCATTCAGTTTTTTGCCTACAAAATGACCTCTAAACTGATGCATGTTTAAAATGATGAAAAAATAAGATGAGGTGCAAAAGAAACCTCTAAATTGGCATGAAGAAAAGCAATAACTTTGACCTGTAATAACATGTTGTTCATGTACTCCCGGTCCACATTCCCATGGTCTAAAGTAGGAGCCAAATGTCAAAGTGAAGACTTCCAGCTGCAGGGGTTTACTGGAAGCAAAGGGGGATGGACAAATTAGGTAAAGTTGTGAGAGAATGTAATTCATCCAGGTCAGAATTAGAGTTACTTTTCCAGAGTAGCTGATTGTGCATCTTGTCTCTCTGATTTTAATGTCAATTCATATTGCAGTGATATAGTGTGCTTACATGCTTTTTGGAGGAGTCTGAAATTGATGTATTATCCATCAAGCTCATGTACTATTAGGTTTCTGTAGCTCTTCTCAAGAAACTGTCTGTGGTAAGGTCTTGATTACTCAATATATTAAAACCGATGTCTATATTTGCGTATAACCTACTTCTTTCTATTTTCCCTTAAGCTATCAAGTTCCAACAGAATTTCTTCTCTATGGATCATGCCGCCATTCTCGTTGTCCTACTCTGCACCCTGGCTTTATTTACTCCCATTATGGGATGTTTCTGTGATCATTACAAATGGAGTTCATGGTCCTATTGCACCAAAACCTGTAACTCTGGTACCCAAGAACGTACAAGGTGACTGTTATTTAACATATTTCTTACATATATCTACGTTCATTGTTTTATTATGTACATCTATGTTGTTGTAGAGCTGTACGCTATGATGATCACTGGAACAAAAACAATTGTTTTCGGCTGTGTCAGATACACGAGACCAGAGCTTGCAATGTTGAGGCTTGTTCCATAAACTGTCAGCTGACTGAGTTTGGACCCTGGTCAGAGTGCTCGCCGTGTGCCAAAAAATCTGTGAGTAAAGCGCACAGATATTCAAATTAAGAGATGCAATTTGGGACTTTGGACTGTTTCTTTTCACGTTCTTGAAAGACTGCCGCTTTGATGAGTTTGTATGGTTTTTGAAACGATTCCTGGAGAAAATGCATCCATTCCTCCGCAGTGAATGGGTTTAAACAGCTGATGAAAACTATATCTGTCAAAATCTGTTTAAGTGATGCCAGTTGGTTGGCGATAAGCAACAAGTCTTTATGAGTGAGATTCATTCAACAGATTTGTTCAAAACGCGCTTGTTAAAGCAACACTTGCTATTTAACTTTGGCTACTCTAACGCAGCAGTTAATAAACAGGTCTGCAGGCATCCCGCGGAAGAACTATCTAACTGGAGCTACTTCTCCATGTTTATGTCTATGCGCGTTTCACGCAGTTATCTGATCACTTAAACCTGTTCACGTCAAGCATGATAAAGATACCGATATTTTCTTCCACACCATGCTTCCATATCGTCTATTTGTATATTATAGGCGCACACGCATCTAACGTACTGCTTTAAATTATCGAGCTCGTGAGAACAGAATGGATTCTGATTGGCTGTCAGGATGTGTATTCTTCATCAGCTGGAAAAAAAAATCGTTCTGAATGTGATTCCAACAATATCTTTAGTGGATTAATTCACGATGTACTAGTATTGCTTTAAAAATGTCAGAAAATATCTCAAATGTATGTTTCTTAACAGTAACTACTGCTGCTGCAACAATTTTCAAAATATCAACATGTAGCCTTTTTCTAATATTCTGCTAATATTCAGCAATGTCAACGTTCTTGCTAGTGTGCAACTGCTTAAATATAGTAACTTACACTGCCCTAGTGTGTGAAAATTGTGTGATTTAGTTCAAAACCAGGTCTGTATTGAGGCCAGCTCAGTTTGGGGGGGAAGATTGTAGTCCATCTCTTACAGAGGAAAGAGCCTGTCACCCTTCCAAGGAATGCGGAATTGATCAAGTCAACTGTAAGGATAAGTTCACCTGTGACAGTGGTAATTATCTTCATCGACTTCTTCACAACAACACAGCATATTTGCACCTTAACTTTAAGATTTGATTTTATAAGTTTTAAAGGCTTACAAAGCAGGTGCATGATAACTAACTTACATTATTGCCCCTGACTTGCTAGGAAGATGTATAGACGCTACTCTGCAGTGCAACAAACAGAACGACTGTGGGGACAACTCTGACGAGAGAGACTGCAGGCAAACAAAAAGTGTGTGTGCAAGCGATCGGATATATGCTCCCATTCCCGGGGCAGACCTGATTGGTTATGGGTGAGTTACAGTTAAAGATCATTTGGGTTTCTTAGATTGCAAAAAACATTTTTCATGGACGTGGTAGGTTTTTAAGGTGTTGACATGCTGTTAGGAAAACAAATCTGCAAATTTGAGATTGTTCTCATCGTAAAAACTGATAAAAGTTATATTTCAAATTAGATTTGATGCTGCAGCACAGCAGTTGAGAGGTGCTGTTCTGGATAACTCATTCTTGGGGGGTGAATGCGTTATACAAAGACACAGGAGAAACTACTACAGAATGCCTGCCAACATTGAGAGATACGAAATCAAGGTGGGGGAAATCTCATTTCTGTTTGTCATACTTTGTTAGGTGGTGTAGAAAGATATCCAAATTACACAGTATATTGACACCATACAGGTACGCTCTTGAAGATAAAGGTACTATGATGCCATAGAACAACCTTTTTGTCTAAATGGTCTCATTAAGAACCTTTAATATCTGAATTATAAAAAATTATAGATTATAAAAAAGGTAAGAAAGAGATGATTCTTTAAAAAGAACATTTGACTGAACGGTTCTTTGTGGAACCAAAAGTGTTTTTCTATTTGTTTTTTGAAAATATATTAGCTAATATTTTAAATGAACATTTCTAGCCTATTTAAATGTCTAAGATGTACCAAAATATTAATTTTAAATGTTATTTTTAGATTAATGCATGAGTAATTATCCATCTTTTATATTGTACATTATCAAGTTGTAATGCTAATTATTCCTTTAAAAAAAAAATTTAACATAACATAAAAAAATGTTTTAGTTATTCTAACAAATATAAATTGGGACAAATTTATATCCATTAAACTGTGGATAGTCATTACTGACCACGATTTTAATATCAGTGCCTCTAAAAAAAGAAATAAATTAATAGCTATTTATTGTTTTACCTTAAAACTAATATCACGAATCGCATGAAATGAATTGGTGCTTGGATTTTATGCATTTTATTTTATTTGAGTTTATTCCAGGTAGAAAATCTTGAGGATATTAAAGAGCAAGAAATCAAACCCCAAAAAGTCAACTTGGTCATAGAATCACGTCAACCATTTCAGGCAGTGAAAGCATCTCAACAAAAGGCAAGAAATCTCAAGCTTCTAACTATGATGCTCTATGCCTTATTTATGCCTATTGATTCAGATCTCTTTCTGTAATGTTTGTGCAGGACTCTGAGTTTTACAGGGTGAATCGGGTTGTTGCCACATCAACATTCAGCCTGAAACCCTCTGGCCTCTACTTAGCAGACCAGTTCCTTCAGTTTCTGAACAGTCTGCCACTAGAATACAACTATGCCCTTTACAGACAGATCTTCCAGCTGTTCGGGACACATTATTTCATATCTGGGACGTTAGGAGGAAAGTATGACCTCCTTTTCCAATATGACAGAGAAGAACTAAAAACCAGTGGTAAGCAGACATTATTATCTGATTGCAACACATGGAGCGCATGTGACTTCATTAGATTGTTTTCTCTCACTTCTGAAATAAAACTGTTCTTATAAATCAGTCTTATCTCCTTGTGATTCCCAGGACTGACAGAAGCAGAAAGGATTAATTGCATTAGTCAGGATTCCTCCATCGTTACTTTTTTCTATAACAGAGACTCACGTAGTTCCAAATGTGGAAGGTTTACAGCACAAACCAAATATGAAGGTAATACATTCACAAATGTAATATTTTATGTATAAGGCTTATGTTTTAAGTTCTATATCCCCAATTTGAAATGCGCTTGTCTCCAGGGTCAATTGTAAAAGCAGCAGAGAAGTGTATCACAACAGTGCAAGGAGGTAGAGCTGAATTTGCAGCAGCCCTGGCCTGGGAGAAGAGAGGTGTTTCGCCAGACAGCACCATATACCAGAACTGGATCAAATCTACTATAGACAATCCAACTGTTATCGATTTTGAGGTTAGGAAGAGAAACCTGTCAAATATTTGTGGGTATAAATGAACTTAAAATAGGTACAATAAATCCTCAGGTTAATATTGATTTTTCAATGTTTTTTTAGCTTTTGCCTTTAGTGAATTTGGTGAGGGGCTTCCCTTGTTCTATGACGAAGAGAAGGCATCTTTATAAGGCACTGGAAGAGTATCAGACCGAATTTGATTCCTGCAAATGTGCCCCCTGCCCAAACAACGCTCGGCCTGCTCTTTCTGGAACAGAGTGTCTTTGTATTTGCCAGACGGGGACCTATGGACCAAACTGCGAGAATCGAGCACCGGACTATACCAGAGGTTCACATGCATGCTTAGAAGCATTTGTATTTAGTACAGCATAAAATATAACATTTAAAATGCCAATTTAATAGATAGAAGTTAAAGGGTTACTCCACCACAAAATGAACATTTTGCCGTTAATAACTTACCCTCATGTTATTCCAAACCTTTGTTCATCTTCAGAACACAATTTAAGATGTTTTAGATGAAAACCCATTGACTGCCAAGCAAAAAACACTGTCAAGGTTCAGAGTAGTATGAAAGGCATTGTCAGAATAGTCCATCTGCCGTCTGGTGAAATTGTGGCGTGATGATGCTACGAGAATCATTTTTGTACCCAAAGAAAACAAAAAATAACGACTTTATTCAACAATTCAGCACCATAGCTTTGCCCCATTTTGGATAGTATCCACTGGATGAAAATAGCGTACCCTGTTCTGTGTCAGCCGTTCGATGATTAAAATGTGATTAAAAATAGATAAGGTGAGATAAATTTCTGTCCATATCTCACAGACGAAGTGGATGGGCGCTGGAGTTGCTGGAGCTCTTGGAGTGCTTGTGATGCCACCTTGAAGAAGCATCGCTCACGTATCTGTAACAATCCTCCACCGCAGCGAGGCGGCAGACCCTGCCAAGGCCCTGAGAAACAGGTGGAGGATTGCACCATCTCTATTTTCCAGACGTAAGTGCTTTGTATTGTCTGTAGACTACAAGCAGAGGTATCAGTGGGGTCAGCGGCACTACAATTTTTTGCAGTTGCTAATTGCACATAATTACATGTGTGAACACATATAAATTTGTTCTTGGCTTCATTCTGATGTTGATTCATTTGTATTGTTCTAAAATAGGCAGTGTGCGCATACAACTAATCATTTGCATACAATCCATTCAGTCTCACCTGTCTTCTACTCACTGCTCTCTTACACACACTCTGAGAAAAACGTGTGTTTCCTGAAACCGCTTGTTTTTATATTAGACCAAGAGTGATTGTGCTTTAGCTATATTTGCCAGCTATGCATATGCCTGTAGGGGATGCTTTTTACTTTTCAGATATAATTTTTGTGTCATTTTGTTTAGTAATAATATAATCCATGATTTACTTACTCACATGTAATTACAAACATGTATGACTTTCTTATATGCAATACAAAGTTATTTTGAAGAATGATGGTAACCAGTTTTAAGTTCCCATTGACATATCAAATTACTGTTAATTGCTAATATTTAAAATAATTTGTCTTAACTGTGTTTATTGCATATATGTAGTTTCGGTTATATGGATATGCATTTTAAGTTATTGATCAAGCAATGTCTTCCACAGGCAAAATGTGTGCATTAATGATGATGATTTTGAGACTGAAGGGTCCCGTGAGAGCCAGTTGCCCCCTGGAGCTTCTGGCTGTGCAAAACCCCGTCCACCTGCCAACAGCCACCTGAGGGTGAGGAAACACAACACTTTCTTTCTTTCTCTAAAATCAAACTTTAACACAGCATTTATTTCTGAACATAAGTGATTGCACTAATATCCAGCTTTGATCATTTTACCAGATCAACAAGCGTCAGTACGATTATGGAGATCATGAGGAGTTTGTTTGCTTCACTGGTTTTAAACTGGATGGATTCCAGCTCATTTACTGTTTGCAAGATGGCACTTGGGAGAAACCAAAGGGACAGTGCATTAGTAAGCCATAGAAGTGCTTATACAATTTATGATCCAATTTATGCTCATTTTGTCCCATACAGTTTTCACCTCCGTATGTTTTCCTGTCATTCCAGAAAACGTTTGCTCCAAACCTGCAGTGCCTCATGGGATGACGATTTACCCAGACAAAATGGAGTTTCAAGTAGGAAGTGACATCATGTTGGCCTGCTTAGAGAGTGGCATGAGTCCCTCAAGGAGTCAATATTACACGTGTGGGAAGAGTCTTGTTTGGGAGCCAAGTATCCCACAAGACATACACTGCAAGATTGGTACTTTCACAGAATAACTGAGCTTTTGTATATTTTTGCTTTATACTTTGATTTAAACATGGTTAAATGAGTAATTTTTTTTTGCAGATAAACCCTTTGTACCGGACAGCAACTGTAAACCTGGCGAGATACATGATGGGGCTAAATGCATCTGCATGTCTAAAGAGAGTTGCAGGTATGAATGCCAGTAGATTAAGTTTTGTGGACCCTTATGCTATGGTCTGTCGGGAAACGTCACCATTAAGTATTATGTGTTTCCTGCAGAAATTACAGAGCAGATCTGT
>JAUCMU010000046.1:4965231-4992731 GCA_032275025.1 Enteromius treurensis | reverse complement strand
TGGCCTTTGGGTGTGGTATTAGCACACATTATATTATTTATAATTTGTGTTCCGAAGATGAATGGAGGTGTAATGGGTTTGGAATGACATGAGGGTGAGAAATTAATGACAGATTTTGTGTGGGTACTATCCCTTTAAATGAACAGAGAACAAACAGAAGTCCACACATACTCATCTCCATCATATAACTGGCGTCCAGCTCCAGCAGGGTCTGATATTTGCCTCCCAGGGAGCCCTCTTCCATGTAGTGTGTGCCATAACGCTGTATAAAGAATCTATAGGCTGATGGATCATACGTGCTGGGCAGCGCCGACAGATCCTTCCAAAAGTTTTCAGATAGAGAAAGGTACTGAGGAGCATTGTTCTGGAACTGAGCCACCTCTACCTCATTTCTTATTATCAGCAGATGATATGTCTTAAAGACAGAAAGAACAGCATTTTAAATATAATACAATCAAATATTTGTACCCTTTAATATACCGAATCCATCGTTACCTTGTCCTTTTTCAATTCGTTATGAAAGGTTTTATGATCATGGCCTCCTCTAATTGTTTTCCTTTCCTCTTCATGCCTCATATATGACCAGGAACTGTCATAGTATTCATCACTGAAGTCATTTTCAACTCTGACCTGAAAGGAAATAATAGAAACTGTTTATATTATACAGTCAAACCATAAATTATTCAGACACCAGATATAATTTTTTTTAGATAATGTTGAAGAAGATGTTGAAGGTGTCTGAATAAACTTTGGGTTGACTGTAATAGCATTTACCTATGATTATAGTAAAAAAAAATGGGTCTAAAATGTAATTTTTACCTGAAAGCTATATCTGAGTAGGCTCTGTGGAAGTCTGTAGAAATCTCTGTGATCTCCGCTGAAGACTTTCTTGCACTGACCACCAAAGCTAAGAGTGTTAATGACACCAGCTTTCAGCTCACCCGTCAACACATCAAACCTAAAAGATGCCAAATATTACATAATGTATTATACCATTAATAACAATAGGTTATACCGAGTGTAAAAGCCATATTTTACCCTCTTCCTGTGAGGTCAGAGTTGGGCGGTGTCTTTTGCTCATTACACACTACAGTGCTACTGCCACTACAGCGCTGTTCATCTAAACCATCTTCACAGTCCTGATCTCCATTGCACACCAGAGATGGATTAATGCACTGACCTATAAATAAATAAGCCAATGAAAACTGTAAACTGACTGTAAACAACAAATCGAATATCACAGCCAGAAGTGACTTACCAGATGTGCAGCGAAACCTGTTTCCGCATCCTGCCTGTAGGGGGCAGCTTTTCTTTGCTGAACAGGCTTGTCTCTGGATGGCCTCACCTGTACAAGAGCTGCCTCCAAACTGAGAGAACGTCTCGACGGGACGCATACGAACCTGAGAGAAAACCAGCTATTCAGTTGTGGCCAGTAGCAATTATAATCTCAAAGCCTGCGTTTATTTACTTACCTGTGACTTGGTACAGCCGTCACATTCTGACCAGTCCCCATACGGTCCCCACCTGCAGTTTACCGGCTGCTCACACCTTGCATAAGAAAAAATGTGCAAGGTCAATAGGCAAAAAACATCCAAAATTACTTTTTAACAACCGAAAAATAAAATCTAGGTTGGGTGCAGCACTTACCAAATACAAGGCAGAAATGCAAGAACGAATAAAGAGGCTCTAGCAGCTGGGCACATCTGAAAATACCAGTGTTTAGTTTAGTAGTGTACACTATTTTAACATTTCATACAAACTTTTTTTTTTTTTTTTTTTTTTTTTTTTCAGTAACTTACTTGATTAGGCCTACTTAACTTACTAACTTGTTTATTTTCAGTTAGTTAAGGCAATATTTCTAATAATCGATTAGGTTTAAAGGTGCAGTGTGTACATTTTAGCAGCATATAGTGGTTGAGATTGTGAATGGCAACCAACGGCTTGTTCCCCCGCTCCCTTTAGAGAGCTACAGTGGCCGATACAGGATTATGTCGTAGTCTGAGACAGCGGAGATAGCCAGCAATGAGGGGTTTTTTTACAAAGGAAAATGATGAGTAATATTTAATTATTCAATAAACTGATATGTTATTGTAAATGTTATTGTCACTTGTTCATCAACGTGTGTCAGTGTTGTATTTGCAAGAACCACATAGTGACGAAACGCACTCTGTCACACTTATGTGAAATCAAACTGCCCACTTAGGAAGCAACACTGATTGACAATCAATTTCACATGGTGTTGTGCAAATGGAATAGACTACAGGTGGAAATTATAGGTAATTTGCAAGACACCCCCCATTAAAGAAGTGGTTCTGCAGGTGGTGAGCACACACCACTTCTCAGTTCCTATGCTTTCTGGCTGATGTTTTGGTCACTTTTGAATGCTGGCAGTGCTTTCACTCTAGTGGTAGCATGAGACGGAGTCTACAACCCACACAAGTAGTGCAGCTCATCCAGGGTGGCATATCAATGCGAGCTGTGGCAAGAAAGTTTGCTGTGTCTGTCTGCGTAGTGTTCATAGCATGGAGGCGCTAACAGGAGACAAGCCAGTTTATCAGGAGACGTGGAAGAGGCCGTAGGAGGGCAAC
This sequence comes from Enteromius treurensis, assembly GCA_032275025.1. Taxonomy (NCBI): domain Eukaryota; kingdom Metazoa; phylum Chordata; class Actinopteri; order Cypriniformes; family Cyprinidae; genus Enteromius; species Enteromius treurensis. Next base: position 4,990,143 of record JAUCMU010000046.1, on the reverse strand, counting down.
AACCCAGCAACAGGACCGCTACCTCTGCCTTTGTGCAAGGAGGAACAGGTGGAGCACTGCCAGAGCCCTGCAAAATGACCTCTAGCAGGCCTGTGTCTGCTCAAACGGTCAGAAACAGACTCCTTGAGGGTGGTATGGCGGCCCGATGTCCACAGGTGGGGGTTGTGCTTACAGCCCAACACTGCACAGGACATTTGGCATTTGCCAGAGAACACCAAGATTGGCAAATTCGCCACTGGGGCCCTGCGGATTTCACAGAGGAAAGCAGGTTCACACTGAGCACATGTGACAGACGTGACAGAGCTTCTGCTTCCTGCAACATCCTCCAGCATGACTGGTTTGCCAGTGGGTCAGTAATGGTGTGGGGTGGCATTTCTTTAGAGGGTCGCACAGCCCTCCATGGGCTCGCCAGAGGTAGCCTGACTGCCATTAGGTACCGAGATTAGATCCTCAGACCCCTTGAGAGGCCATATGCCAGTGCGGTTGGCCATGCAAGACAATGTTAGACCCCATGTGGCTGGAGTGTCAGCAGTTCCTACAAGACAAAGGCATTGATGCTATGGACTGGCTCGCCCATTCCCCAGACCTGAATCCAAATGAGCACATCTGGGACTTCATGTCTTGCTCATCCACCAACACCACGTTGCACCACAGACTGTCCAGTAGTTGGTGGATGCTTAAGTCCAGGTCTGGAAGGAGATCCCTCAGGAGACCATCCTCCATCTCATCAGGAGCATGCCCAGGGGTTGTCATACAGGCACGTGGAGGCCACACACACTACTGAGTCTCATTTTGACTTGTTTTAAGGACATCAAAGTTGGATCAGCCTGTAGTGTTTTTCCACTTCAGTGTTGAGTGTGACTCCATATCCAGACCTCCATGGGTTTATAAATTCTTTATCGTTTCATTCTTGGTGTGAACGTACCTTCATTTTTTAAGGATTTAAAATGAAGTCTCATTAACATTATATGGCTATTTTTGGAAATGAGCTGGCAGCAGAAATCACAGAACAGAATGAAACGTAACATTAAAGATTAAACAGTTTAATAATGCAGTTGCAAACAAGGTCATTGATATAACAACTAAAAAACATTTTAAGTTGTAGTCAATACGTCAGATTTGTACGTTAAAAAGCTGAAAATACGCAAGAATTTGTACATTTAGATACTGAAAATGTTTTACGTTTTAGTGCCTGTAAAAAAGTAAATGTACGTTTTATAGAACAAACTTTTACGTAAAATGCATACGAAATGTCATGAGATTCCGTTGGCAATTCATTCTTTACCTTAGCTTTTTGTGTAACCAAAATCTTACCTTGATGCTGTGGATGCTGTAGACAAGACTAGACTAGATGTGATGGGCCCTGCTCATATACAGGAGCTCTTGCAGGGTTTATTACATCATCCTGCCTCGGACAGGAATTCCCAGCATGACTCAGCTGAAGGACAGTCAGTGCTGGCCTTTTTCCCTCACACAGACTTTGCCAATTTATATTAATCTCTTGGATTACTGTGTCACAGTTTCACAATCTGGTCTTTAAATTTGTATATTCCAGTAAATAGTGTATGCATATTATTTTTTGTTTTTTTCATTTGAAAAACAAAACAAAACATGGGGTTCATTAAGTAGGGGATGGTGAAATAATGTTTTGTCCCAAGCCCTGTGGAACACATAGACCTCTGTCTTCAGAGAGTTGCGCAATGTTTGTTGTTCTGATCAATGGCCAATCACAGAGTGGGACTACGGTCAAAACTTGTACTGAGCAGAGATCCTCAATTGTAAAACTCGATTTGAACTGCTCACAGCAGTTGTTTTTAAACTTGTACCTGGGGACCCACTGCTTTGCACAGTTTGTCTCCCTAATTTACACACCTGTTTTAGATCATCAGCTTATTAGAAACAAGCTTCATAAACTCAAATAAGTGTGTCAGATAAGGGGGACAAACAAAGTGTGCAGAGCAGTTGGTCCCAAGACTGAAAACCACTGGTTTAAAGTATACTGTGTTGCATCATAAAGTAATGAAATGATTGCACTGACAAAGCAACAAAAAATAAAAATAAAAACATTACGGCAACATTATTTATTTTAAACTGTGGCAAGAATGAATGAATCATTATCAAGTATAAGCAGCACAGCTTCAATTTGTGCTGATTAGCTTGCAAAAAACAACCAATACAACATTTGATTAAAATAAATTTTAGTGTATCAAAATGTTTAACGATATTATTCCTAAAAATATTTAATGTTAAATCTGTTTAGATTTCACTGCCTTAAGACACAGTGTCTTAAACTGTAGCTTAAAAGGTGATGTTTTTTTCACTCTTGGAGAGTTATTATGTTAAAGTTTCGAGCAAGTTGTAATTAACACGGTGAGAAGAGCTTATTAACAATGAATTCTGTGTTTATGAAACATCCGAGGAGAAAAAAAAAAAAGAATTGTTAAAATGAAGGCAGTTGAGTCCTCTCTCTTGCTCTGGTCCAATCCCAGTAGAAGGCCATTAATATAAATCCTCAGTATTACTTCATATCTGCTGCATCGGTCGTAAGTCTTTTGACACCTGAAAAATGTAATAAAAAATAAAAACAATTATTTAACAAATATATTGCACTTATACACAAAACTTCCCCACAAATATGACATCTAAAAGAAAAGTGTATTCAGTCACAACATAATGATATAATAGTGACATTGAATAGTGGCTTGTTTAGGAGATCATTTTAATTGCATAGAGTTATGTTGTTGTTTTTTTGTGCACAGCCTAGTCTCACCTTAAACTCTGTCCCAGTGCATGCTTTGATGTCATCTGGAGTCAGTCCTTCCCAAATCTCAATGAGAGTTAAACCCTTGTTCTTATCGACATCAAACACCGCCTAGAACAAGTGACAACAAACATCACACTGTCCTTGAAAGGGTGCAAAATATTAAGTTTCTCTGCAATAACTTTTACTGACCTTTTCAGTGATTATACGGTCAACACACTGTTTTCCAGTCAGAGGAAGCGTGCACTTCTCTAAGATTTTATGTTTCCCACCCTTTAAATTTTAAAATGTTACATTTTACACGGAGTAATAGGAAATGAAACATAAAACATAATGGCTAAGTATGAGTGTCAATATTGTACCTTGGCAGAATGTTCCATAGTGATAACTACTTTTGTGGAATCACTAGACACCAGGTCCATTGCACCACCCATGCCCTTAACCATTTTACCCTGAGAAACACATGAAACATGTCAAACCAGGCTATCAGTCTATCAGTCTGTCTATCAGTGATGATACAATAACATAGAGCATGAAACTCATACTGGAATCATCCAGTTGGCCAGATCTCCATACTTAGAAACTTGCATTGCTCCCAACATGGTCAGATCAATGTGACCTCTAAAAAAACGATAATAAAAGGTGAAGAAGTTGAAGTGAAAGAAAAATAGGGTAAATAACATAAAAAATGTTACATACAACGTACACCAAAATCTGCACATTTCACGTGCAGTTGGATCTATCTTAGTTTAATCACAAATGTCTGAAGTACTCACCCTCTGATCATGGCAAAGGATTCATCGCTGGAGAAATAGGCAGCTCCTGGATAAACTGTTACCGTCTCCTTACCTGAACACACACACAAAAGGTCAAGATCTCAGTTGTAAAGAAGGTTGGAATTATTGAAGATTATTTAACACTATGTTGTGTGCTGTGCATGCATAAATGATGTGTAGAATGTGAATTTGTATACTGTGCATCGCAAGTGTATTTGTATTCTGTACACCTTTCATGTTGTATTACATGGCTGCAATGTTGAAGATCTTAACTCACTGCTACACTTGTGTATGTGTGGAGTAGTAACAATTAATTTATTTAACAGAACATAAAATATGAAGCAGAGTGATAAAGATATCTGCACCAGCATTGATTAAATCTGGATCCACTTCACTCTCTGTTGGATAGGGACCCTACAAATATATTAAAACAGGGGATTGGAAATTGAAAAATGAAAATTCATTAGCCGGAAAACTACTTAGGTTTTTTAATAACGGAAACTCACCAGTCCTAAAATTCCATTCTCACTCTGCAAGTGGACGGTGATTTCAGGGCTTATATAATTGCTGGCCAGCATAGGGATACCAATGCCAAGATTTGCTGGGAAGGTTGTCAAGGAATGTGGGAGCAGCAACTTGTACTTTTCAATATCTATCAGTGCTGATGGTGATATCTGTGGTCAGGCTACTGAAGGATACCATACATCCCATCCTGAAACTCCAGTGCGGCTCGCCGGATGATTCTCTCTCGGGTAATATCGGAGTCCTGTGTGACTTTAGGTTTCTCTTCTTTGCTAGACTGAACCAGCCTTTTCTATAAACAAAAAGAAGTCCTGAACATGATCTACACAGTCTTAGAAAGGTAAATACGTACAAAATAACCAATATGTTGAGAATAATGAAATAAACTGCTCTAAATGTGAAGATCAGACAGGTTTAACTGTCTTTCTCACCTCAATTCGTTTTTCATAGCTAGCTCCTTTCACTACCCGGTCTACATATATGGAAGGGATGTGAATGTCCTCAGGACCAAAACTTCCAATATCAACAATCTCCTCAACCTGTTCACCAAAGTAAGTCATTTTGTGGGACCCCACACACTATGTTTAAAAATGTCAAAACCACAAGAGCCCATCACAAACAGAAAGGTCACAAACCTCCACTATTGTTACTTTGGCTGCTTTACACATAGGCTGGTTGAAATTACGGGTTGTTTTCCTGTTTAAAAAAAGATTATGGTCAGCAATTAAATAAAACGTTTAGTAATTACTAGTGGTGTCAAAATTAGCGCGTTTTCATATTAATGCGTTAAAAATATTTAACGCAACTGACGCAGGGGCGTGGCTAGGATTGGTCACCCCACTCACAACTGCTGCTTGGGTCACTTTTACTCTGGACAAGAAGTGCATTTATTTAGTCGCAGAACGTCTTTAGTACCACATCAAATGGGAGACATTTCAGTCGCGTGTTCCACCTCACTTCAGCCACAGGCAAGCGGTGCTTTGCTTGCAGCGTGCACTTTTCAAATACATGCACAAAGACACCAGAGGACGCCGAAGGTTGTATCAATGCATGCAACGTCGTGGTCAGTTAAGTCATGAAGCTTCCAAAAAGACGATTAAAGCGGCATTCGGTGTTCAAGCATGTCATATATTTAAGAACATGTCTTGGAAATGCTCTGGAGCATGTCCAGCGCTGTCTCACTCATCTAACACGCCTGACCTGAAGTGGGTAAATAAGAGAGTAACAGTGTTGCCAGATGTCGTGAGATAAATAAGCAACTAGGCCAGTGAAAACAAGCCCAAAACAAGCAACTTTTTCTACGGAGCCCCCCTAGGTTCAGGGAAGAGAAAAATAACCCGACTTTACAAAAAAACAAGCCCAAAGTCGCTTATAATAAGCGGACTTGGCAACACTGGAGAGTAAATAAGATTTGTGTCAGAACTGCGTCACGTTCAGCAGCGGCAGCTCTTAAAGAAATTATAGCCAAAATAACCTACAGGTATAATAACCAGCTGCTGTGATGTCTATTAATCAAAAGACAAGGAAAAAGGGGATAGCTTTATGGATTAATCTATATTCAATTTAGAATATGTCTGATAACTTTTAATCTCTGTATATTTCTGCTGAAGTGCACAAGTAAATATTAAATTTATTATAATGGGATATGTAAATTATAAGTTCTTTTTCTTAAGTCTAAATGTTAAAATTAATAGCTTTTTTTTTGGGAGGGGGGACAATTTTATAAAGAAATCTGTATTATTATGGTTTTATTTGAAGATTGTTTGGTTTAATGGTTTTATGAGATATCTTTGTAATGTTGATTGGCTATTCAATGATTAAATAGCTACTAGGGGAAAAAACTATTCCAGAGACATCAGAGTAATGCTGGCCTTCAGTCACAAAAAAAGATGCTATTATACAAATATTTAAAAATGTACTTTATGTCTTTAATGTTTGAATGTGAAATTATTGCAATATAAAAGTATATTTAAAACGTTATAGTGATTCGGAATTATTCACGATTAATTTCAGAAAAATATGCGATTAATTAGTTAATTTTTTATCGATTGACAGCACTAGTAGTTACATGAATACTGATTTTCTTAAAGCAAAGAATCGTAGATCGCTACACAGATAAAGTCTGACATCTAGTGGACAGTCTAAAGTAAGTAGGATCTTGATTGAAAAATAAAGCAATTTTAAAAAGCAAGTGGTGTATTAATACATGAACTTTTTGACCTGAAAATAAGATTCCCTGCTTTGTCACATTTCCAGGCCTTTATCAAAGCAAAGTCGCCCCTGATGGCCTTTTCCATGACATAATGTCTGCCATTAAACTCTTGAACCTGGACCAAACAATCAAAAGACAAGAGCTTAGATATATGTAATATGTAATTTTATGTATGTAAGTTTTGGCAGTGTTATGCCTCACTATACCTCTCTGCTTTGACTTGCAATAGCAACGCTGCCATCTTTGTTGTATTTTATGGGTGATCCACCCTCCTGGATCAGAGTACCAAACCCAGTGGGAGTAAAAAATGCCGGGATGCCTGCACCGCCAGCCCGTATCCTCTCTGCTAGTGTGCCCTGGGATAGAATCCAATCAGTCAAACAGTATTTTTTACAACCCATGGTTGTAACTTTTAACATGATGTACTTCTGAGTGAAAAATATATTCAGTGTTGAATTTTGAAGATTGTTTGTTACACACAACAAATCTGAATGCTTGTATGCTAAAGCAGTACCTAAACAGCTATTTCAGGAACACACCACTTAACAAAAAAAAGGCTAATTTTCAAGCTCCCCTAAAGTAAAACAGTTGAGTTTTACCTTTTTTGAATCCATTTAGCTGATCTCTGTGTCTGGCGATAGCACTTTTAGCATAGCTTAGCATAAATCATTGAATTTGATTAGACCAGTAGCATCTGGCTCAAAAATGACCAGAGTTTTGATATTTTTTCTATTTAAAACTTGACTCTTGAGACTGATGTAAAATTAAAAGTTGAGATTAATTAGAATGATATAACTATAGGAACTATTTTTCAAGTTTTAAATAGGAAAAATATTGAAACTCTTTGGTCATTTTTGAACGTGATGCTAACGGTCTAATCAGATTGAATGATCTATGCTAAGCTACAGCTAAAAGTGCTACCGCCAGACCCGAAGATCGGCTGAATGGGTTCAAAAACGGTAAAACTCAATTGTTTAACTCTAGAGGAGTTGGAAAATGAGCCTACTTTCAAAAAAAGTGGCGTGTTTCTTTAAATTCAAGCAGAAGAAAAAAACAGTCAAACTAGACATAGAGCTTGCAAACTGCAATTATCTACCTGAGGAGTAAGCTCTAATTCCAGCTCGCCTGATAGATATTGTCTCTCAAACTCAGCGTTTTCCCCAACGTACGAGGATATCATGCGTTTTATCTGTTTGGTTTTCAGAAGCATTCCCAAGCCAAAGTTATCAACCCTGTCATCAGGAACAATCATGCAGTTAGTTAGTCACACAAGAACTCACATTATACTCTGGTGTTCCTTCAAGCCTTGATTGTTGAGGGCCCCTTCCCTTTTTCGCTCTTTTCTGCCCCTTGACCCCATCAGACTATTTCCCAGTATTTTGGGGTCTTTAAGAGTACATGACAGGAACCCGTTGTAAACATCCCAGTGAGGTCGTCTACATTAGGGAATTCTCTGGAAACACTGTGTCCCTTCACTCACTTTACTTACATGTTAATTATAAATCTCTCTTACCCAGCATTGTTGCTCACGGCTGTGATTTCTTTTACTCCTGTTTTCAACAGGCCACTGATTAAATTCTCCGGGATCCCACACAAACCAAAGCCTGAGACAGAAAAGGGGAAATTAGGCACACACATGGATTCCGCTTGGGGACACATTATGTTCTACAGCAAAGGATATCAGTGCAGGAAATACTACTTAGCTGAATGAATAACTTATCAGATAGGACTGCATAGCTGTGCAGAACTATGTGTATAGAGGCCACATTCAGTGGGGCACATGTTTTGATATGGCAAAAGTTCCTCCTTATACCTCCGACAAGAAGCATGGAGCCATTAGGAATGTCTCTGAGAGCCTCTGTGGGGTCCGAATAAAAACATGCGCTCCATGACTGGGAGGTTGAGAAATGAGAGCTGTTGAATTCCTGTGGAGTAATATGACAGGGAGAACATGGCATACTTTTAGGCACAATTAAAGTGAAAATGTTTGAGCCCAGCTAACCAAGAACATTCTCAAAACTAAGGTTCCAGAATATTCAATTATTTTTCATTCAGAGTTATGAGTTCAGAGTCAGTGTTCTCAAAACATTAGCACAAACGTGTTCTTACATACAGTAATTCATTTTATTTCTGAAATGTTTTAGTTGGACCTTCATCTGAATGTTTTTTTTTTTTTTTATGTTACATTTTATTCCCCCAAACATGTTTTCAGAAACTTTTCAAAATTCTAAAATGGAATGTTTCCATAACTTTAACATTATAATAAAACTATTACAAATAAAAATTCAAAGTTTAGTAATGTTAAAGTATTAAAAAAGGTTCAGAAAAAACATTTTCAAAACATAACTGGAATGCTTAAGACATTTTTCTAACATATTAAAAAAACACCACACATATTTATTTCAATGTTTTGGCACTTTTAGAAAGAATTGTATTTATAAAAGGAAGAAAATCTATGTGTATTGTGATTGTTTTAATTGTGCAAAATCAAACGTGCAGAATGCCAAGATTCGTGCGTCACAAACAACCTGACAGTGCAATGTGCACACGTGGACTGATTTTCTGAGCAAACATTATTGCTATTCAAACACTAAATCAATTCTAAGAGATTTGCTCATTTTAAAGCTTTTCTTTTACATTGTTATTTAAAAATCAGTTCATTTGTATGTGGAAAGTATGTAACTTTACAAAGCTATTTTTTCGAATGATTGCAATCTGTGATAGCCGATTTGAGAACATTAGATTAATCAAGGATTGTCATATTTATTTAATTCCATTTAAAGCATTACATTTAATATTCACAAACATCAATGAATTCAAATGATTTGTCTGAAACCTAAAATAATGCAATTATTTTAACAATACTTAATAGTAAATGGACCCTAAATGTAACTGTTACTTACCTTACCATGATGATAAATGCATCCCTGTTGTGTTAATGATATTAGTCTGCCTCTGAAAAGAGCATCTGACCTTGATAGAAATCTCTGAAAAGACATTTTCAAAAGAACTTAAACTTTTTACAGGAAAGTAATCACTGTCTACCACAGAACCTGAATCAATTCTGCTCTGTTTTAAAATAGGGCAAAGGGCGGGTTTTCAGGGGGTCCAAGGGAAATTTAAAGAGTACTTTTGTACTGTGTCAGTATAGATCAATTCCTTCCCCCTCACCCCCCTCCATACTGGCAATACACCCATAGCAGCGAAATAAATTATACAAAATCATGAAAGAAAAAAGATACATATAACAGATATTGTTATTGAAGGTGGAAAAGTATTGCAAATGATTTAGATATGTGATTAAGAATTGTATGTAATGTTGATGTGACTTGTTGTACAAATGTTTCCTCTGCAAAGACAAAGTATGACAGTTTGTTTTCTCCCATAATTGTAATGGCTTTGAATGTTGGGGATGTTCTGTAAAAGTCTAAAAGAAGTTATAAGAGCTACAAGAGCACACGTAATCAATTTTTACATGCCATACAAAACTATATAAGACCAGGGTTAAAGGCCATTCTCTTCTGAGAATCTGACAGCTGTTGAGAAATTTCCAGACTCCCATCGGAGTGGAAGGGACACTGGACACCACAGACACATGGTTGAGTTAATTACATAAAATATCTTGAGTGTTTTTCATCCTCAGGTTTATGAGAGTTTAAGAGTGGATCATGACATTACTCGAAAATAAGCCAGAATGAGATTCATAATACCTTCTAAATGTTTTCTTAGCCTCTCATTAGGCTGAAAACATGAACATAAATAGGCTATGACTCATATACATTTATGTTCATATATTTAGTCTAATGTTTGGTGTCTAATGTGAGCCTTGGGTACATGATTTTGTAGGCTACATAGTTTCAAACACCAAACTGAAAACCTTACAATATGCTTTAGCTAAGCAGTGTTACAATATTCCACACTAAAATGCCAATGTCAATATTTTTGTATTAGCTGCTGGACACAGTGACGGATCATGGGTTGTGTGGGCCCCTGGGCAGAACGTTCACGTGGGCACCTGGGTAAAACGTTCACAACATGTTCGTTCAAAACGCATAGACAAATGAACATACATTGTTGATAAGCATTGCAAATTGTTTTGGGCTAGGGGCCCCACGGGCCCCCTGCACCCCAAGGGCCCCTGGGCAGTGGCCCCGCTGGCCCGGTCCGTAATCCGTCCCTGTCTACAGTGTATAACATCATCAAAAGATTCAGAGAAACTGGAGAAATCTCTGTGTGTAAGGGACAAGGCCGTAAACCTTCGGGGCTCAGACCACACTGCACTGTGTGGTGCTTTTGGTCTTTTAAACTTTACATTTCCTTTCGAAGACCAAACGATCTGATCTCAGCATATGATTACATTTGAGTTAAAATTAATACTTTTGCCTTGGCTATGAAAGATCAAGCTCTGAGTGACAACGTGCACGAAAACTGGAAGAGAGTAACAAAAACAGGGAATAAACATGTTCCCGCCTGAGCTCTTAAAATGTTTCCTGTTCTGAGAGTCAGACACACGTTGAATGCTGCTGTCTCTCTACCACACACACGCTCTCTCTCTCTCTCTCTCTAGTAAATATGGCACTGCATTGTGCAGCTCTGCGAAACTCCGCAGGCTTCTACTAATGCTCAACAGTGGGAGAGAGGCCCACACACACACACACTCAGTGGCTTTGACTGGTGTCAGAACTAGAGCAAAAGGTCCCAGCAGTCTCCCGTTTACAATCCCGCTGGAGAATTATTTGCCTGTCAATCAGTGCCACTGTACATGTGTGCGTGTCATCCTGTTCAATAATTCAAACATTTGTTTACTTACTTACAATGTGCGATGATCACAAAGAGCAATTTGTCATACAGTCCTGTTTCAAAACATTTGTTCTGGTGTGTGTGTGCATGCGTGCGTGTGTTTAAGCTTAAGACAGATTGATGAACACGCTCCAGCGGTATATTTCAACACTGACAACATTCACGGCAGGGATAATAAATGGTGATCTGGTGTGTTCGCGACTATGATGGAAGACACTTGGAAAGGCCAATAGAGTAGCACATTGCCAGGGCTTGTCTACACCTGGAGTCATTCAACATTTAGTTGAAGAAAAAGAATGGGTTTGTTTGTTCTTTTCTTTATTGTTTTGAGAGATGTGATGTCTTAGTAAATGGTAGGATTACTTTGTGTAGTTACTTGTAAAAGTTACTTGTGGAAAATCACATCTACTTTAAGTGACACAATTTTGCTGAACATAGGAATACACAATGAAAAATTTTAGATTTATTTAAAAATAATTTGACATTTATCCTAAATTTACCAAAAGTGTTTTGAATATTTGACTTATTTTAGCATTTTTGGTAAGTTGGCATAGAAGTGAAAATTCAACCATTTTTCCTACATTATTATGAATAATTAAGGATTTTTGCCATTTGATCATCACTGAAACAACAGACTTCTGTTTGCGAACATTTTCAGTTTTCTTTTCAATTTTACAGGTTATACTAATTTTGTTATGTGGTTATTAATAGAAAATGAGAAATGTTACCTCGCAAATGGCAGAAATTAAACAATGTTTTAATGTCAAAGTAACCATTATTATGACAAAAACAAAGTTTTTTTTATTTTTTATTAAATATTTAATCACCCGAGCTTAAACCTTCTAATAATTGGCTGGAAGCTGGGTTTAGATCTTCCTCCGTCCAATCAACAACCAGCAGACTAAACCAAGTCCCACCTACTTTTTTTTCTTCTTTTGTTCTGCTAATTTCTGCTAATAGTGTATTTCACTAAAATCATTTTGCTAGTCATCATTCGGAGAAACATTACATATATATACTTTTTAAATTTGTAAAGGTATTTGTTGTGTATTTGCATTGGTTGGAGCATAAGAAACAAACAGAGAAAAAAATTAATAGATTTTATTCAAATCGAATGATATGCCTTTTGTATTAAAATAAAATTTAAACAGACATGAAAAGGCAAAAAAAAAAAAAAACAAGCATAATAATAGTTTTTTTCAACATTTTCAGAAAAAAAAAAATCTTATCTCATAGGAATATTAATCTAATTTCCTTCCCTAAAATTGACTTGTGCTTCTCCTAAAAGCTTGTTTAACATGCTGTCCTTTACAGAAGACATGTTTGAAAATGATGCCCAGTTTCATAACAAAATGTCATATTACGTTTTAAATGTCAGAATGAGATGTTTTAGTTGTTGTTGAACTTTGACACTCTCTCTCAATCGTTCTATACAGGTCAAACGACTCTTCATGTTCCTCAGTGGGAAAGCATATGTTCTGCCTGTTATAATAAAGACATCCAACGGCACACAAGTGGAGGGAAAGCGCTCAACACAGCCAGGAAGCTGATGGTGTATTGGTGAGTTGTGCTATTGTGTCAGAAGAGCCCCCTTTTTTTTGTGCTCCTCCAGAACCTTACCCTACCGTCCTCTTGAAAGAGCAGAATGTGATAATCAATGAAAGAGAAAGAATACATTTAATGTGTTTTTAGGGTTTTTTTCATGGGGGGCTGGACAGGCCTCTTTATCATGACTTGCATCCCACCTCTCACCTCACTCATTGAATGCTTTAGAAAACCTCCCTGACCTTTGGCCTTTAGGACAATAGGGAGCGGGATGTTTCCCAGTGTGTGCAAACCTGGCCAACAACAGGAACACGAGGGTGCTCATGGGAAAGAAACTGTTTACTGTGAGACAGGATGAGAAGACCTCCTTACACACACACGTCAAACACTTTTGCAAACTAAACAGCTGATATCAATGGCTAATACAACACGGCTACAATATATAACGGCTAATTGCTAACACAAAACTGCTAATAAAAACATGTATTTTGGTAATTTTTAAATGTAATTAAACCAACAACAACAAACCATTTATTACATTTACATATATTAAGCTATATCAGTTTTTGAGGGTTGAAGCAGCTAAACTGACAATGTGTTTGTTGATATCCTGAATAACATAAGTATGGTTTAAAGGAATAATTTAATAAAAAATTACATTTATTTATTTTTTTCACTTTTTTTTTATATGTCATGCCAGCCAGTTCCTGCCACTGAATAAAAAAGAAAAAGAGGTTATTGGGACTTTTTAATCTCACAATTTTGACTTTTTTGCTCAGAATCGCATGCTAAAAACTATTGTGACTTTATACTACGCAATTCTGACTTTATAAGATGTAGATGAGTGTCTTAATGCAAAACAGTTTTGGAGACATGCAGCATTACATCCCTTGCTGACCAACGGATGCTGTGCAGTGCATGGGTCCCCTCAGAATAAGAGTTCAAACGGCTGATAAAAACATTACAATAATCCACAAGTAATTCACTCCAGCCCATCATGTCTTGTGAAGCAGAAAGCTGCATGTTTGTCAGAAACTAATGAAATATCTGCACTTTACACACAGCTCGCATGTCTCAACTCTCATGCTACCTGACCTTAGAGCCAAAGCTATATATATAGATAAATGTATTTGTGACAGCAACGCATGGCGACTTGAAGGAAAGTAATTTGGCTTTCTCGTTGCCATATAAATCTGCTCTTTTGTCAGTGGTTGATTTAATGAGTAAAATCTTTCTCTGTCTCTATCTTCCTCTTTTGTTGACTATATCTAATAAAGCACAAAAAGTCTCCCCCCATCCGTTCTGGATTTCAAGGGCACAGTCAAAAGGGCAGTCATGTCTTTTATCCACACATAAAGCTTGTTTTTGTACAGAGCCCCTCTTCCCTCTGATGAAAGGAACAGTGCAGGACTCTTTCAGAATACAGAGTGCCACATAAACGCCGTCTTTCACTGAAGTACAGTTTCAGGGCTCGTTCAGAGCGCCAGGCCCGCTGGAGTTCATTACATTATAGAGCAGAACGTTACGCTCATAGACTGTGTGTCTTCCCCAAATTTTACAAGCGACGTGACCACACATGTGCACTGCAAATTTTTGATCATGTGTAATTGCGTTACTGTAGTGAATGAGGGTTTTGTTTTATGCTGCAGCTTGTGTGGAGAAGGATTTCCAGCTTTTGTTTCTCGAGGAAGCTAACAGACTGTATGAGCTCTCTGGATGACCTGTCACTCAAACAGCTGAGTGGTTGAAATACTATACAACGTACTTCAAATCAAATAAATGTGTGTGTCGGTATGTATTGGCACGTTCTGAGTTAGGCGTGTTCCTGGGGTAACAGATTTTATTGACCCTGCAACAACGTTTTATTCCAAAATTTTAGTTTTTACCATATCTCTACACCTAAACCTATCCCTACCCATGAGTAATGCGTAAAATCAGAGGAAATGATAGATGACTGAAACTGATGTAGAAGCACCAAACATTGATTGTAAGCCTAAACTTCACAAAAACTATAAACTGGTTCCTCAAATCTGATTGGCTAATCACAGTGTTGTTTCAGGGGCAACAAAGATGTTGACCCAGGGACACGCCTAACTGAGCAAAATCAGGTTCTGCATGTATGCGCACTGTAAAAAATGACAGTAAAAACCTGTTTAATGGTAAATTCCTGTAAAATTTACAGGAAAAGTGACATTCCCATAATTCCCTGCATTGCATTTCAAATTTAGTTTGAATTCTCAGTTTTTTCTCATCAGTGATGTTTATAGGGTTGTATGTTACATGTTATGTTGTTAAATGAATGTTTATTGTATATTTCAGTGTAATGATGGTGTTTAGTGTTTGTGTGAATGACTCTGAGCTCCTTCTATATATGTTCATATTTAAAAGCTGCTGGAGATGGGCTTTGGTTCATCATGTGACTTTCTCATCACCACCTGCATTTGGTGCTTATCAGTGTATTTCAAAGATACAAAACAGATTTCAGTGCTTTAATAGGTTGGTATATTAACATTGTATCAGTTAATGAAATCACGGTATTTAACTGTAAATTTAACTTACAACCAGAAAATGTTGTTACCGTATTTTTTTTACGATTGAATTCCGGCAACCACAGATGCCGTTGTTTTTACTGTATGTTTTACAGAATTTTTTTAACGTGTGTGTATATAAAGGTCTATTTTTAGATAATATAATATAGACAAGCTGTGATTTTAATAATGCAGGTAACACTTTAGAATACATAACCCTTGTTAACTATTAACTACGACTTTTCCCCTCAATTATATTTTAATTTGCCACTTATCAATAGTTATTAAGGTAGTTGTTAAGTTAGGTATTTGGTAGGATTTGAGATGTAGAATAAGGCTTAATTAGCACTAATAAATGGCTAATATTCTGATAATATGCATGCAAACAACTAATAGGTGATAATAGGTGATTTATAAAAATAAAATGTTACCATAATGCATTAGCAAATCCTAAAATTAGAATTAAGATTAATAAATATTGTAGGAGTACTGTTCATCGTTAACACCTTGAATATAACACTTTATTGTAAAGTGTTATTTTACACACTTAAGTGCACTTTTAAGTACACTTAAGTTCACTGCTTGTAATAGAAGCAAATTGTTAGCTTTGGTTTAATTTAAATAATTTTACAAATCTTGTACTTTACTTATTTGAATGTGTTGACTAAGAACTAAGATACCTGATTATACCTTTAACTGTTTTTCAATATTACAGTTAAAGCTGATATGTTTTAAATGTACTAAACTGCTACAGTAATTCATCATTGTAAATGTGTAATTATAAATATATTTTAAATACATGACATACAAGTTTTAACGGAAATGACAAAGAATAAATTAGTTTACAATGCTTGTTAGTAGATTCATCAGTACACTTGAATCACACTTTAAAGACAATAAAAGTAATTATGAAATTACATAAAGATGCACTTAAGTCATACTAGGTGTATGCAACTAATTGCATACAATAAGTTTTCAGTTAATTGTAAATAACAAGCAATTAAATGTCCAAAAACATTCAGTTCACACTTCAGTACGTTCAAAGTAGATTCTCTCTGTACTAAGTATTTACCCTAAAGTTAACTTATTCTTTAGCAAGTTTATGTTTCAATAAAAAAATCCGTTTGAAAATGGTAAAACAATTCAAGTAATAACTTCTCTTTTTATTGACACGATATCATACATATCCCGTATGATAATGTTTTTATTGAATAGTCACCGATGTCTTTTAAACTGCTTTTAATGTAGCATGCATTATAGAATCATTTCTGAAGGAGTAATGATGATAAAAATTCAGCTTTGCATCACAGGAAAAAAAAAATTACATTTGAACAGATATTAAAATAAAAAACAGGTATTTTAAATTGTAGTTCAGTTTTTACTGCATTTCTGAGTAAATGAGTGCAGCCTTGTTAAGCATAACAGGCTTTTTTTTTTTTGCAAAAACAAGCAAAAACAATTTAATTATATATAATTAGTCTTTGCAAATACTTCACACTGAGCCAAACTGCTAGCCATTTCTGCTAGTTTAATTTTAGAAATATGGCCTTAGCTACAGTACCAGTGTAATCAAAGAACAAATAATAAAATCTTTTAAGATTCCAGTATTAAATTATGTTCAACAGTAGTAGTAACAATTACTGAGGAAATCTGTGATGAATTTGAACAAGGGAGTACAGCAGCGAGTTCAAACTAATTATCAAACACTAATAGCTAAATAAACAATCACACCCTCCCTCATTATGTCTGCTATGATAATTGACTCTGCTTTGCAATGTTTGCCGCACACGTCATTACTGATTTGAAAAGAAGCTGTAATAAAGCTTATGTTAGAGGGTGTTGCGTTTCCTTTTTCACATGTTCGTACCTGCTCCTCCGCCAGGAACAAAACCCAAATGATCGTCTTCTCTGAGAAAGACTGAGTCACACAGTTCACGAGTGGCTGAGTAAAGCAGGGAGTGAACAAATGAATGAGCGATTGGATGAGTGAGAACGTGTGCGAGAAAAGGCTCAGGCCGCTCTTATAGTCTCTTCTTGATGATGTCAGTGATTATGTAAGCGAGAGCAAGACAATAGGGCTCTGTATGAGCCAGTAAGGTGTTAAAAGTTTTCCCTATAGCGCTGTTTGGGCTGGACGCTGCAATAAACTTACATCTTTCTACAGTTTTACAGTCGCCTCTGGCGCCTCAGTGAAATGTACACTAAAACATATGTTTATTCAGTCTAGAAATGCTAAATCGTTTCTGAAAGTTCTTATCAAACATATTGAAGCTGATGATCACATCCTAATAAATGCTGGCGGCTGAAGGGTATAATTTTCCCCGTCTTGAAGCTCTCTTCCTCCCGTCACTCATTGCTGGAGTTGTACAGTAATGGTTCTCCAGTGGTTTTGCTAAAATGTGATTTTAAATCTTGTGACTGTGACTTCATGTGACTTTATACATTGACATTATGCATTGTTTTTCTCACTATCGCAACTTTATCTTTCATAGAGGGACTTCATATATACACAGTGCCGTGCCTTGCGAAAGCATTCATACCCCTTTGTGTTTTTCACATTTTATTATACTTTAAACTGCTTTAAATTACTTTCCACATCAATCTACACTCCATACACCATAACTGTACGGCAAAAAAACAGGTTTGTAACATCTTTGCAAATGTATTGCAAATAAAAAACTAAAATGAATATCTGGGACAGTAATAATGTAGCTCAGGAATATTCATATTGCTTGTAGATGTTACTACACTTGAGGTGAAGTAAACCGGTGGCAAATTCAATTGAATGGGTATGATTTGGAAAGGCACGCACGTCTTAATAAAAGGTCTAACAGATGATAATGCATATCAGAGGACAAACCATGCATTGAGGTCAAAAGGAACCGCCAGGAGAGCTGAGAAAACAGTTTTGAGCCAAGCCACACATCTGTAGAAGATTTCAGAAAAATATTCTGCTTCACTGAAGGATCACAGAAGCATGTAGTCTCTGTTAACCTTATTGGAGGAAGTTTGAAACCAACCAAGACTCGTCCTAGATCTAGACTAATGGTCAAACCGAGCAACTGATGGAGAAGGGTTTTGGTTACTGTGGTGATCAAGAACCTGATTGTCTCTGCAATTGAGTCCCCTGATCTTATGTAGAGATAGAAGAAATCTACGGAAGGACAAACATCACTGCAACACTTCATCAGTTTGGGCAGTTTGGACTCCTCTCCTCAGTTAAGACACACAGAAAAGCTTCTAAAGGACCCTCCAACTCTGAGAAACAAGATCCTCTGGTCTGATCAACCTTAATTCTAAGCATGATGTTTGAAGGAAACCAGCTCTGCTCATTATCTGCAGAGGACCATACCAAAAGTAAAGTGTGCTGGTGTCAGCCTCATGCTGTGGGGCTGTTTTTCAGAAGGTCCACCTTCCAACAGGACAATGACCCTAAACGCACAGCAAGAGTGGCTAAAAGACAACTCTGTTAATGTCCTTGAGTGGCCCAGCCACAGCCTGGAATGAACCTGATCAAACCGAGAAACCTGAACATGTGCATTTGGCCCTATCCAAACAGACAGAGCTTGAAAGGTGAACAGGTGAGATGACAAATAACAGATAATTGACTAACAGCTGAGGAGCAAAACTTGTTGCATCAAACAAAAAAACAGTAGATGAGACAGTAAAGATGTTTCAGATAAATATTTAGTTAAGGGTATGAATGCTTATGGAATATACTTTTTTTTTAATTTTCAAAGTTGTGAAAACTCTATGGAGTGTAGACTGATGTGGGAAAAAGTAATTTAACCTGTTAACTGTCACACCCATTTTTGAGCGTAGGCCTGCAAAGGTAATGTCGAAATTCAACTGAATATTAACTCTTTTGAATATAATCCTCATTCTGATCTTTTTTTTCAAAGAAGAGAATTATGTAATTTCTTGGACAGGTGTCTGGAGTTTAAAAAAATAAAAAACAAAACAGTCATAGCTGTTTAAGTTTATAGTAATAACAAAGTACTGCATTAAAATTGTATATTTTAATAAAATAATATATATATATATAACTTTGGTTTACCCTAAAGTCTATGAAATGAAAGCCATAGATCTAAAGAAGTTGTGTTACAAATTTGAGACTTGAAATTAGATTTTTGTGAGCTGCTATACCAACAAAGGCCACTAGGGGACATTTTTGATTCCTAAAAGAAACGTGGGTACCACTTGACCTCACACCACAACACAGATTGATATGCTTTTTTTATTCAAAACATTGTTCAAGATGTAAGATATTTGAAAACAGTATAAACAGTGCATTTTTTTCAGTTACATAACCAATAACACACAATTATACTGTTGAAACAATTATACTGTAGCAGAGAGAGAGGGTCGGATAGAGAGTCGGACTTGTAACCCAAAGTTCGTGGGTTCGAGTCCCAGGTCCGGCAGGGATTGTGGGTGGGGTTAGTGAATAACCAGCGCTCTCTCCACCTTCAATATCTCAACTGATGTGAGACCCTTGAGCAAGGCACTGCTCCCCCAACTGCTCCCCGGCGCCGCCTCACTGGCTGCCCACTGCTCTGGGTATGTGTTCACGGTGTGTGTGTGTGTGTGTGTGTGGTTGTTCACTTCTTCCTGCTCTGTGTGTGCACTTGGATGGGTTAAACACAGAGCACAAATTCCTAGTATGGGACACTATACCTGGCCACATGTCACTTCCTTCCTTTTCCTTTGAAACAACCACTATTAATACTATAAATAAATATTCATTCAACTGTACTATATATATCATTATTTACAACTTGACAGTAATACGCTTAACAGATTTTTCTGAATAGAAGCCTTCATCAGACACATCAAGTAGAGTGCTGATAAAGAAACCTCCCAGAAAAAGTGAAAAAAAAAACATGATTCAAAGGTATGATTCAAGTATCAACTTACTATGAAGACTACATCAACCATGAAATTAAACATCACTTTTTATATGCAGATAATACATAAACATGTTCATGTTTATATTTATGTATTTAATTTATATATGTATGTAAGTATGGCTTTATGAAAAAAAAAAAACTAAGTGAAAATGTACACAAGGAGCAACAAAAAATATTTACAATATATATACACCCACACATAATTCAGATGATAGATTAGATTAGATTAGATGATAGATTAGATAGATAGATAGATAGATAGATAGATAGATAGATAGATAGATAGATAATATGTGTATATATGTATAAAATAAATTAGAAATATAATCTCTTGCCCCTCAATGGACATTTGGAGATTTTGACATTTGATGGTTACAATAAAATATATTTTCATATTTTGTCATATTTTTCTCCAATATATACAGAAAATCCTAAAAAAGTTTCTTTTTATAATATTTATTAATTGAATTAATATATGACATTGCTACATTATATATATATGGGCAAAGACCTCCCTCTGGGCGGAACAGGCAGTGGAGACCTCCTTCTGGGCGGAGCAGGCGTCGGAGAGGCCCACCGGGGTGGCGCAGGTGGAGGAGACGTCCTCCTGGGTGGTGCTGACGGCGGGAACGCCCACTTGGGTGAAACAGACAGCAAGGCCATCTTCCACGGTGGAGCGGATGGCAGCAAACCCCTCTGGTTCGGCCAGGAAGTGACAGAGCCCTCTTGGGGCCACCAGACTGACTTTGCGCCCTCGAGAACCAATCAGTCTTAGCCAACACCCTTTGAGACCTGACCGACAGTGAGTGCGCCCTCCGAGACCAGACTGGCAATGAATACGGCCTTCAAGACCTGACAGGAGGTTAATGCGCCCTTTGAGACCGGACAGGAAGTGGATACGCCCTTCGAGATCAGCCCGAGAATGAATGCGCCTTTCGTGACCATACCGATGCTGACATCACCCTCCGAGACTGAGCCGACGGAGAAGACCCCCTCCCAGACCAACTGAAACCTGATTCGGGGACCTCCATGGGCTGTGCAGCCACCAATGAGGACTCTGGGGATTCCAACATTCCAACATCTCCAGAGGTAGTGAAGCCGCTGGTGGACCCGATGGAGTCTCTGTGCCATACACTGGTTCCGGAGGTTCAGGCCATGGGGCCTCAAAGGTCTCGTGGAGCTCGGGGGAATACCGTGAAACTGGAACACGGACCGGGTCTGGCGGATCCGGCCACTCCTGCTCTGCATCAGGTTTTGGAGGGCCTTCAACAGGCTGTGTGACTGGAACAGACTGGGCTGAGCACGGTCCCTCGTACCGTGCGACGGGAATCATGAGGGCCTTCGACAGCTCGTCAGACTGTGTGACTGGAACAGACTGGACTGCACACGACCCCTCGGGCCACGGTGCTGAATCAACGCCCTCTGCAAGAGGATCAGGAACTGCTGGGATGGCTGACAGGCCCTCTACCTGTAGCCCTGCGCCCCACTGATCATCCCTCAGCCCCTCTCGCTGGGTGATGACATGAATGCCCTCTATGGACAAAACGGGGATCGCAGAAACGGCAGGCAGCTCGCCTAGCTGCAGCCCAGTACCCAGGTGAACATCACTCAGCCACTCGTGCTGAGTGATGAGAACGGTGCCCTCTGTGGGCATCTCGGAAACCACCGGAGTGGCAGACAGCTCCCCTAGCTGTTGTTCGGTGACTGATTGAGCATCCCTCATCCCTACAACAGAGGATGGCTTTGTGAAAATAATTTTCAAAGTGAAAGTAGTTTAAACCTTCAACTAAATATACTTAGATCAGCAATCCCAAAAACATATATGAACACATATAAGTAACTAAACTTTATCAAAAATAAAATGAATTTAATACAGTTTTGTATATTTAGAAAAATATGATATGGGTTATAAAAAAGTTGTTTTTCAAGGGTTTGTCAATGTCAAGCAACCTTATAAGCCGTCTAATTGGTCTTCTAATTCCAAAATCTTCTTTGATGCTAAAAAGCATTTCCTTCTTTTGTTTGCCACACACGGTCAGGCGTCTTGTATTATTTGCATCTTGCATTAGCTTTTTCCATACATCTGCAACTCTTGTACAACAGACCTGCGAGTCACCACTTCGAAACCCACTGTTTAGGCTAGATCGCTGCACAACAGCTTTACACGGCTTACTCATCACATCAACAGTGGTGCATGTAAAAACCATGCATGTTTACTCAGCCTGTGCTGTGATTCACAGATTCCAGCACTATAACAATCGCTCGCGAACATCTCAGACACTTTAATGAGGGTTATCGACGGCTGCTCGACTCTGACAATACATCCTTTATTAGGAACAAAGACGCTGCTTTACTGTACGTTAAATCACATGCACGTCGGAAACTCTGACGCATAATCAAGTACTCTGCAATTATCATTAGCTCGCACTAAGCCATATATTAAACACAGGGGTCAAATTCTTGGCCGAGGCTCTTCGGCATAGTGCAAACATTCATGAAAGGCCGGCCATCTCTTACAGAGCACATAACTCATGATAATTGTGTAAAATGAAGGAAATGAGGAGTTATTAAGTGACGACCCCCTGCCGCTAGATCAGCTCCCTTTCTCAGCACTCAACCACTTAAGACAATTAGGCAATGGGTGGAATGGGTTGTGCTGGTTGTTAAAGCTGAGTGGTGTAGTTTAAGTGTGCAGGACGCCCTGGGCTGCGTGTGTTTAATTGGCTTGACTCATCAGCATGCTGTGAGGGGCATTCATAGCGCTACAGGACTACAGTTCCCAGCATGCCTCAGGCAACCACCGCCCTCTGTGGACCGTAAAAATCAGTGTAGCAGAAATTTAATCTACTCTACTAGATTTTATGTAAGAAGCTATGTTCATTACTTGGGTTAATTCTGTGTTTTTATTCCTTTTGGGCCTTGACAAAGCAAATTAAGTTACAAAAAAAGAAAAATATGTGTACATGATATAGTCATTATATTTATACAGTGTACACTCTGGCTTGCATATGCAAAGGGTTTATTCATAGTCGGCAGATCAGGGTCAAACACGGCATACAGGTATAGAAGGGGCAAGGCTTAAATCAGAGTCGAGGTAGACAAGCAGAACAATCCAAGGCAGGCGGCAAAACAACAGAAAACAGAGAACAGTCCAGAGTCAAAACAGGAAAACAAACACGGGAATGAAAACGCTCGGAATTGGGATGCAGGTACAATCACAATACTTCCAACTAGACAGTTCACTGAGACTGGTATTTATGCTGAAGCTAATGAGTGAAGGGGGCGTGACTAAAAGGCAACAGCTGTGGGGAAGAGGAGAGTTCTGGGAAATGGAGTCTGGTGAGCAACAGAGAGTCCAATATGCAGCAGAAAGGAGGGAGTGCCCTCTAGCGGAGCTTTATGGCACTTCCGGCTGGGATCGTGACAGCAGGACTATATTTAAACATGTACTTCCTTAAAAGAAAATAATACTTACTTATAGAGGCATCAAAGTGACTGTAAAGACTATTGTTACAAAAAAAATCTAAATATATAATACAATTAAACAAATAAATGAACTACCTACTGAGAGAATCCCGAAGAAATGATTTGTGTTTTGTTTTTTGAAATATTAAGTTACACATTTTATTATTGTTACAGGGTGCCATGCCGTGCAGGGTTAGGAAATCGTTGAATCCAAAAACATAAAGTATTTTTATGATATAAACTATAAACTGAGATCCACATTGAAAGTACAACAAAGGGCTTAACCACAAAAATTGTTTTATATATAAATTGTTTTAAAACCCAATCATTTTTAAGTAAACGTTTTGCAAATAACGTGGTTTCGAGAGGATCACTGAATGAATAATCACACACAGCTGGCAGCTCGTTTCCTAATCATCCCTTGTTCACTCGCGCCCAATCAAAACTTTTCCCCTCGCTATAAATTCTCCCAGCATTAATTTCCCTGCATCTCGCTTTTGTGCATTTCGGAATCGCACGACCGAAAACACATCCTCGCCTGCTTTCCTCCGCGATGACCAGATTCCTCAACTTGCCCTACAACAACCTGCTACCGGTCTAGCTCAACATTCAGCCGGTCTGAACCTCTACGAGAGACCGCGGCTTCCTATTCGAGGCCTTCCCCGCGCGCTCTCAGATCTCTTTCATCGCGCTATCCGCCAAAGCATTTCAAGTGAAGGAATCCTCATTACTTACCACTCTCCGGCCCTCCGCTATTTTCCTCAGCCCGACAGCAAAACAAAGCCTAGTTTTGCCATTTCCCAATCGCAAGGTAGCACGGAAATGGCCAGCTCTGCCAGACGTCGTCATAAGCAAGCTGTGTTTCCATGACGCCAGCACGGCATTTCTTTATTTCTCCATGGTCACTTAACGTATTTTAATGCACTTAAATTTTCCATATTCATGTTTTCTTTGATTTATTTAGCACCAGTTTTCTGCTGACAGAAACAGAACAAATATTTTCTTCTCTAGTTTCATGGCGGGTTGCAAACCAATTTCTGACGCATACTGCCACCTACTGCATGGAACGTAAAAAAAATGAACTAATCCCTCCTAAATCCTATAATTCAACCCACTATTCTTAATAAATATCATGACTGCATTTATTTGTTAAGATTTAGACCATCATGCTTGTAAATGAAAAAAAAGTCAGTATTCTGTTTGAAACTGTTTTACTGATTCTCTATTTACCCTGTGCCCATCAGAGACAGGCTCCAGCCTGCCTCCATCTGAGGCCGCAGCTGCTTCCTGCAGAAGCATCTATATTTCAATAAAATGCAAAGCAATTTTATTGTCTCCTGTCAATGTTTCTATTTTGTCTGCTGAATTGTCATCCCATCCTGATCCTAACTTC